>JAQSNX010006232.1:0-26534 GCA_029532605.1 Oreochromis grahami | reverse complement strand
GTTTTATTTTCAGTTATTGCTTAGTATTCTGACCCTTCAGCTCTCACTAGTTCTTTTGTTACTGATTGTATTTTTGAGATTATTTACTTCCCTCAGTGTTCCTCTACATTACTACGTTCACCTCTACATTACTAAGTTCACTCATGAGTTGAACATTACCATGTTCACCTCATGGTTGTTATTCACTTCCTGTTTTACTTTGGTACTTTTTGTCTCTGGTGTCATAGGTTTAGTTCCTCCCCTGGCATTGTCCTACATTAGTTTCAGCTGTAGAAGGTTTTGTTGGGTCTTTATTGCTTTCTATGTTTTTTTTTAATTTGAACTGTAGTTAATACTTGATTTATGAATAATTTTTACAATATTTGTTTATATTTTTAACAAAATATAAAATAATTTATTACTTTATCTACTAATTCTCTATTAAAGTCTAAATAAGGGTGATACGGTGGCCTGTGTGGGTTCTCTTCAGGTACTCTGTGTTTACAACCCGGTTCAAAAGCTGCAACATAAAAAGGAGACGAATACCAGAGTGTTAGTGAGAAGAGATTTTATCTTAAAATAGCATGGCAGAATGGCTAAAATGGCTGGTGCCACCAAAGCAAAGACTAGTTAGCTTCTCGAAAGCCCGCCTCAGGTATGCTTTTATCCACACGTGACTAGCTGTGGCCAGTTAGCAACAGCTGACACACTGAAGAGATTAGGGGCTGCAGAGGGGCGTAACACTCTGCTTCCTACCACAGTCCAAAAACATGCATGCTGGGTTAACTGGAGATATGTGATTGTGAGCATAAATGTTTGTCTGTCTCTGTCTACCTCTGTTTTTACCTGGCTACATCACCATGGTTAATGATGCTTAACCTATAACCTGGTCCGGAGCAGGTTATGTTCAGAGTTTTTGTTTAAAATCGACTGAAGTGCCTAGTTCTCACTGATTCTTTCATTTACAGAAAGCATTAAGTGTGATATAGATTCAGTCATATCTTACTAATGTCAGTGAATGAGGCCATAAGGTTTTGGTAGGACATTGAGAGCTGAAGTCAAACAGAAGTGAGAAATGAAAGACTGATTTATTTCTATTTAGTCTTGTGATGTGCAGCTTTGTTCAGAGTATTAAGGCCCAGCAAAGATTACTGAGGTCATAGAGTCACTGATCAAACCTGTGTGCTTATAGAAACTGAAACAAGATGAACCAGAATAGCAGGACATTAAAATGAAATGTCAGCTACACAAAGGCAAAGGTATTCATTTGTTGGTGTGAGGTATTTAAATGGAGGATGGAGTCAGACTTTAAGCTGCTGGACTAATTCACTATATCCTGTTCTCCTCATAGAACCTGGATACACAGACTCACCTGTGACACAGTGACACACAGTGTGGGCTACACACACATTAGAAAGTGGATCAGTCACACTTGTACAATCATTTGTAGTGCTGGGCAACCATGAACACTTGGAATCACCATTAATGGCATCGTTACAGCAACATTAAATCATGAATTCAAAAGTAGTGTATTGTGTACTCATTTTAATAGTACTGGAGTATGAGAAGTGCAACATTCAGTGTGCAGATGTGAAACAAGTCAGATGATTTTTAACAGCAGTATTCCCTTTAACACAGTAGCTGTTCAAATATTCCTGTCAATCTGAGCTGAAACATGAATCAAATCAAAGTTATTTGCCTCTGCCAGGAAGTTAACATTTGATCTAGTTTGTTCCAAACAAAGTTCCCCTCAGAGTCCAGAGCCACCATCATGACATTATAACAGGCACCTTTGATCAACAGTGAAAATTTATAAATACCGTATTTTCACGACCATAAGATGCACCGTACTAAAAGGCGCAGTCTCAGTTATGTGTGCGGTTACTGTATTTAACACACACATAAGGCGCACCTGATTATAGGACGCATACAAGTATGCGTATTTAAAAATAAAGCGGGAGCAAAACTGAGTTTGGCACTCACATTTTTATTACCGGTAATCTTCATCAGCAACAACACACAAGCATACAAGTGTGCGTATTTAAAAATAAAGCAGGAGCAAAATTGAGTTTGGTACTCACATTTTTATTCCCGTAATCGTCATCAATCAAACCCATGGAAGTCCTCATCCTCTGTGTCTGAATTGAACAGCTGTGCTAAATCGCCATCAAACATGCCAGGTTCACTTTCTTCACTGTCAGAGTCACTTTCCGTGCCGTGCGGCTCCTCGGAAATGATGCCGGCTTTTGCGAAAGCTCGAACAACAGTGCCAGCAGACATGTTAGCCCAAGCATCTACAATCCATTCAAATTGTGGCGTAACTCGCCCGGCGCTGCCTTCCACTCTTGGTGAAACTGTGGTCTCCATCGGTCATCTATCGCTCCCACGCCGCACGCAGCCTAACTTTGAACGGGCGGTTCACACCGATGTCCAGCGGTTGGAGTTCCTTTGTCAGGCCTCCCGGAATGACAGCAAGCTCACAGTTCATTTGTTTCACTAGTTTTTTCACATCGGCTGTGAGATGGACACGCATAGAGTCACAGATTAAGAGCGATGGTGATGCGTGGAAAAAACCACCTGTCTCCTTACATACACCTCCCTCAGCCACTCTTTCATCATTTCCTCATCCATCCAGCCCTTTTCATTTGCCTTAATGATGACTCCTGCTGGAAACTTCTCTTTAGGCAAAGTCTTTCTCTTAAAAATCACCACAGGCAGCAGTTGCTGCCTATTAGCATGGCAGCCAAGCACAACAGTAAAAGAAGGCTTTTCGTGCCCTGTTGTGCGTATCGCTACCGTGCTGGTCCCCTTCTTCTCCACAGTGTGACTCACTGGGATGTCGAAAGTGAGCGGCACCTCATCCATGTTTGTGATGTGGCTGGGCTGGATGTTTTTGTCGCCGATGTGTTTGCTACAGTAGGAGCGGAAGATGGCTAGCTTTTCATTATAATCCGCTGGAAGTTGCTGCGCTACCGTAGTCCTGGTCCGGATGGAAAAATGGCACCGTTTCATAAAACGAAAGCATCAAGACGGGCCTCCTTGGAAATGTTAAATTTTCATTTCTTCTGCTAGTGAAACTGCTTTTAGCCGAATGGTGACCGTCGAAACGCTTCTCCCACTCGTTCTTTGCTCGATAATCCACCGCTCAAGTCTTTCCTCCAACTCGGGCCACCTCGCCTTATGTCCGCGGAAACTCAGCTGCGTTTTCTTGACCTGCCGGAGCTTGTTTTCTAGCTTCCTCCACTTGTGAACCATCGATTCGTTAATCTTAAATTCTCTCGCGGCTGCTCGATTTCCATGTTCCTCCGCGTAGCTGATGGCCTTCAGTTTAAACTGTGCTTCGTAAGCGTGTCTCTTTGCCATTTTCAGGGTTGTTAAAAGAACGATGTTCTGCATAACGCACATACCTGTTCTTTTATACAGGTATGTGCGATCGTATATACTGGTACAGTCAACGCCCACACTTCACCCTTTAGCGTTCTCATGGTGTTCTCTACTACGTCCTCATTACAACACACAGGGCGCACTGCGCTATAGGGCGCGCCGCACTTTTTTGAATAAAATCTAAGACTTTTAAGTGCGCCTTATGGTCGTGAAAATACGGTATGTGTTTTCAGAATAGGAACACACAGAACTATTCTGTTATCGGGTAGCAGGACAAACGCTCATCAGCTCATTTACTGTGCAGGGAATTTGAGTGTGTGAAGTGTGTGTTTGTACTGGATTTCCTTTGGAGAGTCACCGTCAAAAACAAGACAAAGAAAAACACTTTCAGTAGTCCAGGTTGAGTTGACAACATGACCTGCATTTATCTTCCTCTCACTTGACATTTTCTTCCTCCTCTGCACTGAGCCAACTGCTAAAACACAAAAGCTCATTGACATATTCCGATGATAAAGAAACTATCTTCTTCTGTACAATATGAGCAGCAACAGAGAATAACCTTTCATGGGTACAGATGTTGCAGCTGTGGCCCAAGTACTTGTGTGCAGTTGAGGCTGTGCTGCATGTTTGGAACAACACTCTAATGGACAGGCCTCTGTACTGATGGTGGGGTCTGCTCTGTATCCACCACACTGTTCTCAGCTGAGTCTTCCTCCTGTTCACAATCACACTCTGATGAAGCAGCCAATAGGCCGACTTTTTCTCTGGTGGCTCAGATGTCTTTGATTCCACAGGTTTCCCTCCAACAACCCTCTGTTCCTTCAGTAAGTTGGTGACTGAGTCCCAAACTTCAGCCCTCTCAGATCTGGGTAAACACTTGAGCTCCTCGAATCTGGCTCCAGTGCAGCAGCAGTTTTCACATATACAATGTTGGCGTTTTGTTTGCGTGTCTCCAGGTCTGTTCTGAATGTAGACTTGAATTTGACCACGTAGGCGGGGTCATCATCTGAGCTCTCCATCACCCGAGAGAGATGACAAAACACAGAGCATGAAACCAACCTTTCTCCTCCCAGAAGTTCAGTACAGACCTGCAACAGAAACAATAATCAAAGATCAAATGAGAATGTAGAGCATTCATTTACTTATATACACAAACATGTCCTCTACATAGTCACGCTAAATTTATACACACATACAGAGGCTGTTTGTCTCTCACACACAGACAGGACAGTGAGAAATAAATGAGGTTAAATAATCCTGGAGGGTTCCAGTTGTTTCCAACATCTGCACTTTGTCCAGCTGTAGTTGCCACGACAACCTTGGTGTTGTGTGCAGTGAGGACGTCCCTCAGCGGCTGTTCATTTCTGCAGATTCTTTTGAATCATGTCCAGAGTGGAAGTCGATCTGGTTGGACTGTCTTGTATCAGTGACTCTTTCTTTTGTCCATGTTCAGGTCGTTGCTGCTCTAATTCTGCAGTGTTTGCTGGACTGTGTTTAAAGTGACCCACAACATTTGTGTGTTTGGTCAGGACATTGTCAAACTCACTGTTCTGCAGAGATACTGTGACAGAATGCTGGAGAACATGCGCGATGCAAGGGACGTATTCCAAAAGGCAGACATCTGGCAGCAACCATCACATTTCTTGCACTCTGTACTGAGTGTGCTAACTTTATTTCAAATGTCCCACTGCTGTGCAACATGAATCAAATGTTCTGCACATTTCAAATCAAATCAAAATCAAATCAAATCACTTTTATTGTCACGTCACATGTGCAGGTACACTGGTACAGTGCATGCGAGTGAAATTCTTGTGTACATTTCAGTCAAATGTCTCTGTTTTCATGTGAACGCAGCTCCCACTCTTCATTAATATCATGTACTGTAACTCCCAGGTAACCATGGTTACCCAGCCACGTCCAGTAGTCCTCAGAGAGACCAACAGCTTGTGCACGTTGTTATGCTGTGGCCTTCGTAGTCTCTCCATTTTCTTGGGGGAGGGGACTTGCCTGGTACTTATTACCTTGAAATCATCCAGTTGTCGTCCCTACTAACCCCGAAAAGTAGTAACCTTGTGTAGCCTTTAAAGTTCAAATCCTGTCAGTTCCACCTGTTAACCCTTTAAGACCAACCATAGAACCAAGTCCGCCAGAGCTTATATTATATTTTTACATGCTGTAGTGCCATTTTTGGGAGCATTTCAAGTTGCTATACATCGATACAACCATTACAGCCTAAATTTTAATAATATGTATGCATTAAGTGCATAGTAATTACATAAATTGCGAAAAAGTGCAATAAACTACAAAAAAATTAAATCATTTTTGTTTTTTTAACATATATTTCTAGTTAGAGAAATTTAAGAGGCTTGTCCCTCAAAACTGTAAATACAAAAAAGTTGCACAAAAATTTATTTTGAGTGTCTTCATAGTTTTATTTTTGAAATACACCAATTTTTATATACTGCAGGAAAAACGAAAATAAATATTATAGTGTAAATTTGCAAAAAAGCAGCATATGCATCAAAATAAACTATTTACAACAATGCAATTTGAGTTCTAAGCATCCCAGAAATGACACAGAAAGTCATAAAGTCAAACATAACTTTGAAAAACACCAGTATAGGCTCATGACGCCTGATGGTAAAAAAAAAAAAAAAAAAAAAAAAAAAAAAAAAAAAAAAACTACATTTCCATGAAAATGACATCACTTCCAGTTTCGGACAGGTCATGGCGGACATGCGATAGTTCGCGCTGACATCTATTCCAACGTAGGAAGTGTTATGAACAGCTGATCAGATCAGCAAAGCGTGTTTCTGGAATATTATGTTTTTGTTGCTGCAAGCGCTTTTTATGCAGTTTTTGCAAAGCTATATGTGGAAGGAAACTGTGACCTTGGACAAGCTGATGGCATAAGATGTAAGTACAACTCCTCCGGTTTCATATGCAAAAAAATTTATTGCTCTAGCTTACGTGGCTGCAGTGCTACCGGGATTTAAAAGTAGTTGCGCAAAACGGAGCGTGCCCGCTCTGACCAGTTTTAAAGGGTTAAAGGTAGTGCCTCTATTGATGGGGTCACTTGATTGATTGGTTGATTGATTGATTGATCATACTTTATTCATCCCAAGGGAAATTGGGTTAAGGCTGCCAGCCATGCCAGCGCCATCTTACCCTTCCGACCATACATACATTACACAAACATCACATGGGGAAGACAGGTCAGAGAGGTATAACAATGGACAACATGAGGAAAGACGAGGAGAAAAAAGAACTCCCCCCAGACTGAGCTCCAACAGGGAGATCAGTTTGAGAACAGAAAAAAAACACCTCAGAGCATACAAAAAGCACATGACTATCGATACACCATAGAAACACAAGACAAGCAACAGGGGCGGGTAAAGGGTAATAGAGAGCCGGTGTAGACAGCGCATCCGGTCCTGCAGCATATCTGCGCTGGTCCAGTCAACCGCCATCTTCCCTGGGAGGGGACAAGCATCAAAGGCATTTGGAAAGGGAGGGGGGATGAGTGTGTATCAGTGTATGTGTATGTGTGTGTGTGTCCAGAGTTCAGCTGAGACAGTGTCCTTCGCCCTGCCAGGCTAAGTAAACAGTCTTCTAGCCAACCCAGGTGGCCTTGCATAGGGGAGGAACGGTTTAAGCACAGTCTGTTATCAGGGAGTTTTTGTTCAGCTCCAGCCTTGACATCACAGCTGGCGCCGAAGTGGTAGCCGCATGAAGTGATGTTTTTTTTTTTTTTTTTTGTGAGAACAACTCATGTAAATTTCAAAGCTGTGTTAACAGTCCGACACTGGTCTCTCAATCTCCTGTTGGAGAGCTGTGAGCTTCTCCATGATGTTATCAAACTTACGCTCCGTGATGTTTTCCTTCTTGTGCTCAAAGAGCAGATTCTGAGAATTCACGACCACAGTGAGCTTCTCCAAGATGTAATCAATTTTCACTCAGAGGTCTTATTCTGAGTGCTTCTCCAAGATGTAATCAAATTTTCAGTCAGAGGTCTTATTCTGAGAGTTCACGGCAGCCGTAAGCTTCTCCAAGATCTTATCCATGCTGTGCTCAATGAGCCCATTTTGAGAACTCACCACTCGTCCCAGCGATTCAATCCCAGCGGGCAGCCTTGTGGGGTTTTAAACAGCTGATTCCGCTTTCTTTAATCTTCAATAAGCCAAGGCCAAGCCAGCTCCGATCAGCAAGAACCCGGTTAACATGGTTCCGAATAATTAGATATCTTCAACACTCAGGCTCACCCGAGCCCAGACTTCTCGTTGAGAAAAGGGTGTCAATTGCATTCACGGACCAGTTGATCAAATCCATAATTCCTCTTTAGGTTTTAGAGAACAGACTGTGAGAGAGTGTTCCAGGGAAAAGTAATACAAAATACACGAGACTAGACAAGGACACAAGAGGCTCAGCAGGGAAGATAAGGGAGGAGAGGAGAATAGTGCGACCGCCTTCGCCAAGAGCCAAAGAGAGAAATCTGTTATGTCTTGTTATGTCGGGCATAAGTTTAGTAGCATTATTTTTTATTATGAACATGCAAGCTCTGTTTTCATAAAGAATAATACTCAGAATTTTAGGTTTTATCATTTCACAAAAGGTTTAGAAGTGAATGTCCACAATTTAATTATGAATTATGAATATAATCATAATCAATATAACCAAGATGGATGCTAGGGTGCAGATGAATAGCTTGGGTCCCGTCAATACTGCTCCTCCTCCCAGCCCCATAAACCTACAGGGTACTGAGAGACCAGTGCTGCGTCCAGGTTCGGGGCTTCGTGAGCGCCGCGACGGGCTCCTCTGCCTCGGGGTGCTGCCTGCACCTGAGCTTGGTCAGGCTGTTGTTGTACCTGGCTTGGGCACTCTCTGGACCAGTGTCCTTGGCCTCCACATTTGGATCAGTCCTGGGTCTCCCTAGACCATGACCCCTTGGTCCTCTCCTCCCGTATCCACCATGCCCTCTCTGCGGCATTACCACCCCCCAGTTCCCTGGTTGCCTCTGCCTGTGTCTGTGGCTGGGCCACGGGTCATCCGGATAGATGTTCAACAGCAAGATCTGGGTTCTTCTGTAAGTCAGTCTTAAACTGTTCTGGTAGACCGGCCACCACCGCTGCCCAGAACCATGCCTGGTCTTCTCCTATCTGACCTGGATGGTTGCCTGTCTGTTCTATCCACTGCTCTCTATCTCTTTCTATGAACTTCTTGGTGTGTGTTCTGTGTTCCAAACCATTTTAGGTATTTTGCCAGTGTTAGGGGTAGGGTACTTATCACACACTGCGTCCACCAGATCGTTATACACCCCATCAAGTGGGTTATCATTGCCTAGACAGGTTGTATTAGCCACTCGCTCGGCGTCCTCGAGACCTCCGCCCCTCATGCATCGGGCACCTACTGCCTGGAAGTCTCCTATGGCCAGTTCTTCTCCCTCTGTCAGGGTTTTGAGCTTCCTGAGCCACCCAGCTCCTCCTTCCGTGATAGGGGGGTAGCTGTTTGACCATGGCATCCAGGTCTCTGATCTTATAAGACCAATACACTGGTCTTCCTCCTGGTCCCACCATCAGGGGTAGGATACTGGGTAGCCCATTCACTATCTGACGCAGCATTCCTTCTTCCTCTGAAATCTCCTCACGTCACTGCCGGAAAATCTATTGTCTCTATGGCTCACCTCCATATGTTCTCCCTGAGCGCAACTTCAACGGGCCCAGGTTAGTGGCGCTGTTCTCAACTGCAGGATGGGGTCGTGCACACGGTCGAGGTCTTGCCGCCAGAGTATCCTTCTTCATCCAGCTCACCAGATCTTTCAGATCTTCCTCTATCACCTGTTGCTGTATTTTATTTACATTGTCATGTACTTTGTGCAGCGCGTCTCTATCGGGATCCACACTTCCAGTTACCGTGGCTTCCCATCCTCCATCTCGGACGCTCACTGTGATCGTTTTTTCCGTAGTTTGTTTTTGGGACTCTGGCCCATTCTCGTCTTCCTCTTCCCGAGTTTAGGTCTTCGCTCCAGTTGACCTGGGATTCAAATTCCTTCCCCAGTAGCCGCCGTTCGTCTTTGTCTGGTTTCCTCGGGGCTTCAGTTTTGGAAATCTGAAGCGGCCATATGGGAGTTCCTCGTCTTGACGGTCCTGCTGTTGGCTGTTCCTCAGTCACCCCATATCGGCTCTCTCTTTCTTCCCTCGTGGCTCGGTGACTATTCACCGTAAAATCCACAAAGCCTCCATCTACCGTGCCTATCTGTCCCTCTGGGCCCTGGACCGTCCCACCTGCCACAGTTAGTATAGGAAAAGCGTATGGGGGAGGAGGGGCAGTAGCCAGGGGTGTTGCCTGTGGTGCTGGCTCAGGGGGTGGTTCTTCCTTTCTAGGATAAGGGTCCAGCCTCCCCCGCGTCTTCCTTCATCCAATGAGCCACCCCCTGACACATGATCATCCACTTACAGTACTTGCCATGTCTGTCTTTCAGTGACTTCCTCTCATTCTTTGCCTCTCTCCGCCTTGTCCAACCCAGGGGCCCTTTGTCTAGATCTTTTATTTTCACTTCACATTTACCAGCTTCCTCGAGGAAGACCAGATGTAGAAAGTCGAGATCCTCTGATGTCTTTTGCTGAGCCACACATAATTTCTTCACTTCCTCTCCCATGTCTTTGCACTCCTTCTCTGCCTCCTTTGACATCCCATTGCATGCCATGCAGATGACCCTCTTCAACTGCTCCACTTGATCCTTCAGTGGCTTATACCTCTTTTCCCCACTGGGTGTCGCACCTGCACTGTCAGCCATTTTGGGTGTCTACTTACCTTCACAAAATGGCTGCTCCTAGGCTTCTCCCTCTGAGATATCCTCACTGCACTTCCCTTCTCACTCTCTGTTGAGAGGTGGCTGTCCCCATGCTACCTTCCTCTTGTCTCTATAACACAGTGTTCTGCAACTTCACACACCGTTCAATCAACCACGTTCAAAGTTGTATTTTTACCAAAATGCAACCTCCCCCATATGAGAAAGACAATCAGTATCACAAGATAAACGTTTATGCTAAAACCGAACATACAAAGTTACGTAAATTTCATCACTTTGACCTACCTACTAAAAGAATTATATACACAACTGACATGCGCCGTATATGCAGAACGTCAAAATTGCCAGTAAATTTACAAGCCAGTTCTGCCCCTTATAAAGCTGTTCAATACAAAGGAGGATGTAGGCGGGAAGTGTTTTCAAATATTCTCAATTACATTCACTACCTCTAAACCACTAGAATATAAACAACAAGCAGTACTCAAGTGGACTTTAACCACGGGAAGAAATTTTAAAAGCGTCCCTGGGGACTCTAACCACCAGTTTTAATCGACGCCTGGGGTCCAACCCCTGCTGCCCGAACAACGTGAATGTAAGTGGATTTCAACCACTTTGAGTGGACTTTAACAACTGGCGATTAACAGGGTCCCCAGTTCTGAGGTAGCCAACCTGGATCTCCGGTCCAACCGGTCCGATTGCGCGTCTGCAATAGGTGAGGGTACCAACCCTTGAACTGTGCCTTCCTAGGAGTCCCACTCCCGTCCTATTAAATTTCTCTACTCTGTACTCAATTACCATATCTAGTTTCCTCTCTCACAGCAAACAAAATACATTTAAGACGACACACTTCAAGACTTATAACAATGGGCATTCACTGGAAATCTTCCCCGCCGCAAAGTAAAATTAAACTTTACACAAAACCCTTGTAAAATTACTACAATGGTTATTCACTGGAAATCTTACAAGTGAAATTTATAATTTAGTTTAGCTTTTCGAATCAGCACAATTTGGTTATTAATCAACAGGCTGTGCTTACCTTTGTACTTTTCGTGGGCCCACTCCACTCGATTGATCTGCTGATTCCTATCCGTCTGACGACTGGACTCTCTCTCAGCTGCCTTTCACCCCAGCTGTTTCCTGTTGTTCTTGCTATGAGGCCTATGATTTTATATGGCACATCCTGAGTACAACCTGTTCTGACTGAGCAGGCACGTATGCAATTGCAAGCAAAATACTTCTTCTAAGGCCCTATGCTTTGCACGTTCATTAGCTTCTAGACTATCATGTCACTAGTTAAAAGCACTGCCATATAATATATTTTCCACAATAGCTTGAAAAAACTGCCAGCTAGTAACGTCCCTCTCACCGTAGGCTAAGTTATTTTTAGCCAATTACAAGCTGATTCTGGTAGTAGGGGTTGTTAGCTAAGATACCGTCATTAAGAGGTGGCACAATTAATGTGTCTATGCAAGGCAAGGCAAGGCAAGTTTATTTATATAGCACAATTCAACAACAAGGTGATTCAAAGTGCTTTACAGAGACATTAAAAACAAAATAGATAAAAAGCATGATTTAAAATTGATTAAGACAAGCAAACAAACAAACAAACAAACAAACAAAACAGTATATAAAATCAAAAATCAAAACAGTAGATAAAATCAGAACAGTAGATAGAATCAGTAGTTAAAAAAAAGTTTTGGAATTTAAGCTTAAAAGTGTGGATTTGGTGCTTTATTCAAAAGCAGCTGAGAACAGGTGAGTCTTCAACCTGGATTTAAATAAACTGAGTGTTTCAGCTGATCTGAGGCTTTCTGGGAGTTTGTTCCAGATATAAGGAGCATAAAAGCTGAATGCAGCTTCTCCGTGTCTGGTTCTGACTCTGGGGACTGATAAAAGACCGGATCCAGATGACCTGAGGGATCTGGAAGGTTCATACTGGGTCAGGAGGTCATTATGCAAGCTAATGTGTGATGTGCACCGCTGGCCCGGCCATTTATTTTTTTAATGGACCTTCTCAGATTAATTCACTGCGTGTCGTGCCCAGGGCTGGACTGGGACAAAAAATTGGCTCGGGAATTTTGACTAGAGAGGGGCCCACCAGGTACTATAGGAAAAGCCATAAAGCCTTTGAATGAAAACAAACGCTGTTGTGACAGTCATGTACACTGTCTTGTTGGTATATGTATGAATTGTATACATTTTACATCAGATAAAAACTTTGGTTGTACGATGCAGATAATTATTTATTAAAAGCTAGACATTTGAAATGAAAATAAGAAAGAAAAGTATTTCTTTGTGCCCCCATTTCCCTGTTAATGCCCTACCTGGCCCGCTGGCAAAACTTTGCTAGCCCCGCTCCTGCACAGTTACCAGTTGTCAGCTACAAAGGATCCTGGTGTTATGTGTCTCTCAGAAACAGCTCATAACTTCCCTTCAACTCATTCATGTCACCTAAAGGGTAAACCTGTTTCTCCATCACCTGTTCAGCTCTGATGATTCAGTAAGGACATCTCCTGGTTTCATCTTCAGTTTCCCTCTCACCACATATTCAAACCGATATCATGACCAGCAGCTTTACAGCTGTGGCTCCAGCAAACATTAGCTAAAAGAAAATCAGCTAGAAATTAATATTAAATAAATTCTAACAACAGCTGATCAAGCTTAAACATCCTGCTGTTGTTTAGTGCGACATCCACTGGTTTCCTCTTTCTGGCACAAATTGGCCGATAAACAAACAAGAGAAGGGACTTGCGTCAGAAAAGCCGATCAGCTGATCATTGATCAGTCTCATGATTGAAGTAGCAAGAGGAGAGGGAGGGGCAGAGAATGAGCTGTATAGAAACTCCGCCATGCTAGCTAGTACCCAGTACAAGTTTTTGTAACTGACTGTAAAAAGTCAGCACAACGAAAATAAACTACAGCTAAACTTGGTTTATACCTGACCCAGATAGACTGCAGGTCATAACTTCTTCCCTGAAGTTCAGTTCACCTGACACGCGGACTGGCAGCCACCTCGGGTCTTTCCTCCTCCTGCCTCCACTTTCCCTCATCAACCTGCTGGTCTCTGTGGAAGCCATAGCCACCATGAAACAACTGAGTAATTTTAACACATCGGCCAGCATCTGACCAATCCACCACCTTTCATTGTTTATACTGTTACAAAAAGAAAACATCGGCCAATAAAATCTAAAAATCACCCGATGGCCAGTCCAGCTATGGTCGTGCTATCAGTTAACCCTTCAGGGTTGCAGAGGGTTGCCGACCCCTGATCTAGACGTTGTACGGAAAGGCCAATTTTGGCACAAATTGGACACCACATATCAGTCGAATTTTTTAGGTATTAAAGAGCAGAAATGATTTTATTTCATTAACAGGCGTAAAAATGCTTGTTTTTGAATATTTTTGGAGAATTAACCACACTATGGGCAGAACCTTGTGCCATTAGAATATGAATTTGATTCTCCAGCTGCCTCCCTCTTACCACTCCACAACATTCACCCACACATGCAGGGCCTTGGGGTAAAGGTGTGTCACCAGGGTGCAGGGGAGGCATCCCCCCCCCCCCCCCCCTGTCCCCTTCTGGCTGCCTGTGCCTCAATTTTATCCCACAACTTAGACATTCACATTACTCACACTCTCATAACAGATACATATAGGATCTTGGGGGTGGGCACACTACACGGAATCCAAAAGACCATCAGGGTGTACAACCTCACCCCTGGCGTCGTTGCCCACCTCTCAATTTGAAATACATGTAGACATTGAGGGCTATCGGGAGGGGCTATGCGCTTACCTGCTGCTCTCTGGCAGGTAGTGTTAAGGTTCAGATATTGAGGAGGAAGACCAAAAATAATAACCACTGATCCGGCCTGGTGCAATTAGACGAAGATTTTAATGCACACATGTGGAGTCCAAACACTGTGCAGATTCAGTGTTGAACTATCTTACAATAGTCAGAACAAAGGCTTTATAGGGTTGGGGGTGATACTGCTCCCCCCCCTTCTGTTGCCAAGCAGACTCAATACAGCATACGTCAATCCAAAACCACAACTGTTCTGTTGACAACTTTTAACATAGTTTAAAAAAGAACATTGTCTTCGGCTCGAACCCAGGTGCTTCCTGTCACCATCCTGCCCAGCCTTATCTTCTGGAACATCAGGCCCATGTTCTGCACAAACTGTCACTCATGCAGGCACAACTTTGCAGTTGCAAGCAAAACATAATTAAACTCTTACCTATATAAATGAGTCTACCTAATATGTGTGTATGTGGGTGTCAGCTTCTGCTGCCCTCTGTTTCACCCTTCACTTCATCAGCTAAACCTTGTAACCTTTCCACCAGACAGAAGGCCAGCACGTACACAACTGAAACTATGTGTGTGTATGTGTGTATGTCTGTACATGTGTGATCCTCACGCTGCACCTTAATTGACCTCAGCTTAGGCACCCAGGCTAAGGCTATCCTGTGTGTACTGATCTTGACTTATATGTAAAATGTATAAAACAAATGTTTCAATCTAATACAACTACTTAAAACTTAATCAAAGCTTAATCAAAAATATAAATGCATCAAAGATGATAATAGCATCATCCAAACTGCTCCTCAGACTAGCTTTCACTCAGACTCTGGTTTTAGTTTCACTTCCTGCAAAGCATGTAACTTCAAAAACATGTAACTTCCTGTCTTATTTTGGCACAGAGTTACTCAGCGTTGGGGCCTTTTCTTTCACAATGCAGTCTGCCCATAAACTTTTAAGATTATAGGAGCCTTGCAAAGCATTTAAAATTATAGATTCAACTCAACAGTTTAACGTGGTTCTTACTGGACCTGTAATAAAGACTAATATGATACCAATATATTTGAACATCTGAATGCAACATCACTATTAATAATGAAATGGTAATGATGATTATAAAAATAGCAGCAAATTATAGCAGTAAAATATTTCTACTCTTCACAGTAGCTCCATGCCTTCCTGGGTTTTAAATGCACCTTAGAACACGCACGCATCAACACTACATATGAGCGGGGGGAGGGAGGTTTGGAGTCTTCACACAACCCTGTTCTCTGCGGCCTGCTGGAGGCTCGGAGGAGGAGTTGGCCGTCCGATTGGGGTCTGGAATGTGGGGCCTCCCTGCTGCTGCCGAGTTGGGGCAGTCTGCTTCTCTCCACCCCAGGGAAAAGGGTAACACCACCTGGGTCTGGGTGCAGTTTCCCCCTCCAGGGGCAAGGGTACCTAAACCTGGGGTTTAGAGTATGCTTGGGGAGTGTGATTGTGTGTACAGTGTGTATTTATGTCTGTCTCCACGTTGGGTGAGTGTTGAGTATGAGCATATGAGAGCATGAGGGTGGGAATGGATGTTTGTATCTGTGTGTGCCTGTATGTCTGTGTCTATATGTCAGGTTGGGTATCAGATGCCACCTCTCTGGGGACATCTCAGGCCCTCCAAGGTATGGAGGCCTATCTCCCCCCACCACTTCCCCTGCCAGTGGCAGACACCCTCAGACTTCGTTGCGTCGGTGGTTTTTCTGTATCTGGGGATGGGCGACCGGGTACCCACCGGCTCACTCCTTGGTGGCTGCTTATCGGGGCCTGGAGCCTGGGGCTCGCTCGGGCCACTTCGGAGGCGGGGTGCCCTCGGCCTCTCGGCCCGGGGCTCGGTCACTCTGGCACAGCTGGCTGCCGGCGGAGCTCACGGACACGTCACTGCAACCCCCCCGTCTTCTGCTCCGCGGCTGCTGAGTGACCCCTCATCTGGGACTCTCCTCAGCTCTTTCTGGGATAGTGGTGCGGCTGCCCCTCTGTTGGTCTTCCTTGGTCTCTTGTGTTCTGGGGGCCTCTGGATGTCTGGAGTTTGATCTCCTCCATACCTGCTTCATGCCCTGGTGGACGGGGCAGTGGCCCCCCCACACCCTCTAGCAGATCATTACATGAAGGAACCTTTTAAATACAAGCGCGCTCATGCTCACAGGTGTACACACGGGTGCTCACACACACAAACTACACCCTTTTTGGCTCCTACCTCAAAGCACACTGTGCGCTGTCGATCTTACGCGCTGCACAATAATGTTTAATATTTAGTATTTACTGTCATATTCCCATAGAATCCTCATGATGTTGTTTATTAATTGCTCTCTTTTTTTCTTCTGCTTGTTTTCTCTTTTTTCTTTCTCAACAGGTGAGCCAGGTGATTGATATATGTATTTTTTGTCTGCTTATTTTGTTGGTTTTTGTTTTTTGCCCTTTATCCCCGTCCCTCTTCTCCACTGTTTTTCTTTCCCTCTTTCTTTCTCCACTTCTTTCCCTCAGTCAAGTGTGTCTCCTATTTAGCAAGTGAAAATAAGATAAAATAAATAATAAAAGGTGAACCATATAGACCATTATGGCAAGGCTGGAATGGTCCATTTGGTAAAGTAAATCCGTTGGGCATCTTTCTTCGCCTTTAGACAATAATTCTGATGGCAAAAGAGCCAAACGGGACAGGTAAAAAAAAAAAAAAAGAAACTGATTTTGAATAAGTTAAATTTGAATTTGAATTGACTGAATTTGAATCAGCCTTATTTGAAATCCAATCTATTGGTTCAAAAATGATCGTCACTAAATTGAAACAGAACTTTGCAATTTGAAAATGAATTAATTTAATTTTAATTTTGTTTTATCCTTCTTTAAATTTAGCTTTGTTTATGTTTGCAGAGGGTTAGGGGAAATGTGCAAATAAAAGTCCAAACCATTGTTTTTTAGCTTTATTTATATCTTACACAGCATATTTCAAATTCAGTTTTAAAAGCTTAAATTTAAATTAAGCAATTCGGATTCAGATTGAACTTATTCAAATTCACTTTGTGATGGCACAACGTTCTGCCCATACCACACATTCACATGGGCTTTTTCTGCCGTGCATGGAGCGTTTAATTGGCGTCTGGCCCTTTAAACTCTCATGTAAATTGGCCCAAAGAATCCAAAAGTTACAACTTTTCTTTGGGCCAATTTACATGATAGACTCTTTTTAATTCTTTCATCCAATAGGATTACAGTAACATTGCCATGTTCACGTCACCTCAACCAATCAGAAGTTGCAAGGCCAAACCCCAAATGCATGTGACGTCTGTCCAGTCACGTGTCCGTAGCTGGGCCTATAATGGCGGTTGTTAACAGATGTGGCTCTGATGTAGCTAGTTAGCCATGGTAGCTGCTGATAATCGGGTACTGGCAAAAATAACAGAGGAAATCAGGATGGTAAGCCAGTTTCTGTCTTAGCGCATGTGTTTTTGTGGTCTTTTTCTGCGGCTCTTTCAGTGAATTTTAGTCGGATTGTGGTGAAACTTGGTGTTTGGAATCGGTGATATTTCTGGAAACAAACTAGCCTTACTTTAGCCGGTTAGATGAAGTCTGGAGAATTTCTCGTTCAGTTTTGTTTAGCAGAGTTTTGCGCATTTACGTAACCGCTCGTTTAATCATGGCTTGTTTTTGTTGTGTTTGGTGGTTGTAGAAAGAATTTCTATGAGATTTTAGCTTAGATTTCTGTGGATAAAACACATGTCAGTACTTATATTTCTGACCCATGTTATAACCAATTAAACATGATCTCCTCCTTTTTGCTCCCAGTACCACAAGTGTGGGGCTCCAGGAAATTGTATTATAGAAATACAGCAGGAGCAAAGCAAAAGCAAAGTCAAATGGTAAAAATCCCCCAAAATAATGAAAAGACTTTGATTATCTAATTAACCAACTCTGAACTAATGCTGATTTAGTGGTGAGGAAAGGTTGGAGGTAGGATGAGCACAGTCAGGCCTAAAAATGCTCTTATCTCTATAATCTGGCGCTATCTTGAGTCTGAACTCCAAGATAGCGCCAGTGTTCGTGGCAAGCCCTCTCCTCCGCTGTTGTTTGCTGTTTGTTGTCCTTCTCTCTATGTGCTGCCCTGTTGTCTTCACATTACTTGCCTATGATCGCCAAACTCTTTTGAATCTCCAGCCTTTGGAGTACCAGATGCAAGATTTTAAATGGAAATCTGAGAATCCTACTCTGCTCTTGAAGGACTTTCCTGAGTACCTACGCTGCTTACCATCTACTTTCCCTCAAAGGAAACGTTCACAGAAACGGGGTAAACGTGGTGGCATCCGTTTTTGTATCAAGGTCTACTTAAATTCACATGTTGCGACAAATGTTTGCTATTCTATAGACGTCCTATCATCTATTCCTGCCCTTGGGGCCCATGCTAACTTCAGACTGTTCTGTCAATGCTGGATTCGCCCTGTTGGACCTTATGCTTACCTGGATCTCCCAGCTGATCTTCCACCCGCTCGGTGCTGTGTGCGGTCCTCCAGAAGAGGTGCAAATCACAGCAACCTTCACCTTCTGCGGCGTTCTCCAACAAGTAACAGTGTGACCACTCTCTGTATGGCCTTGTTAAATCCAAGGTCACTGACGAAAAAGACTTTTGTTTTAAACAATCTTCTTCTATCATCGGGACTAGATTTTTTATTCCTGATGGAAACTTGGGTTCCCCTGGTGAACTTTTTTTCTTCTCGGAACTGTTACCACCTGACTACGCTTTTATTAGCTCACCCCAGACCACTGGCAGAGGTGAAGGGCTAGCTTCAGTTTTTAAAAACAAACTTCAATGTCGGCAGCTGCCACCTGCTCTGTACCCCAGCTTTGAGGTTTAGTTATTGGAACTGAACTGCATCCCTACTGTAGCTCCTGTGAAAACTAATCCTAATAGCCACAACCCCCGAGCCCTTTTTAATATTTTTAACTCTGTGATAAACCCTTGCACTTTCACTTATAGGGATGCCTCCCCTGCTCTTTGTGATAAATTCTTAAAGTATTTCTCTGAAAAAATCTCAGCTCTAAAGGCTGCTTATCCATCTCATTCATCGTCAGTTTTAGACCCAGTTCCAGTCTCTGAATGCTTGACTGTCTTTCAACAGTTTGAGCCAGTGTCTTATTCTGCTTTAAAAGGTATAATTGATCTCTGGCTGATCCTAATCTCTGGTTACCCGCACGATATTCTTTCTTCTCATTTCTTTAAGGAAGCTTTACATACTATAGGTTCTTATATCTTACTTCTACTGAATGCATCATTGTCATCAGGTTGTGTACCATCTGACTTTAAGCATGCTGTTGTGCATCCTATTATGAAAAAGACAAAAAGGTGACCCTAATGCTCTCACTAACTACAGGCCGATCTCTAAACTCCCTTTTATATCCAAAATATTGGAAAAGGTAGTTCTAAAACAACTTCAGACCTTTTTAGATGCAAATGGTTTAAACGATAAAATTTCAGTGTGGTTCTAAACCTCGCCACAGCACAGAGTCAGCCTTACTTAGAGTTTTTAATTATCTTCTTTTAACCGTTGACTCTGGCTATTCCGTGGTTTTAGTTTTACTAGACTTGATTGCTGCTTTTGACACGATTAACCACAACATTCTTCTATCAAGATTGGAACATGTAAAGGTAAGGTTTTATCCTGGTTTAAATCTTACCTCTCAGAGAGGTCGTTCTCTGTTGCTTTGGGGCATGTTGTGCCTCAAGGGTCTGTGCTCAGTCCTGCTCTTTTCTCTTTGTACATGTTGCCGTTGGGATTAATTTTAAAAAAAAAAACAAACATTTCCTTTCACTGTTATGCCGATGATATCCAGATTTATTCACCTTTGAAATCCATTGTGTCTGCTTCTTTGCAACCTCTGTTCAAATGTCTGCATGAAGTTAAAATTTGGGTATCACATAATTTTCTGACACTGAATGAGAATAAGACTGAAATCATAGTTTTTGATAGTCACATTCCGCCAGACCAGTTAGCTGATGCCCTAGGTCCTCTTGTTAGCCATCTCTCGCTCACTGTAAGAAATGTCAGAGTGTTCATGGATAGCTCTTTTAAACTTGAGAAACAGGTCTCCACTGTGGTAAAACACAGCTTTTACCAGTTGCGCCAGATATCCAAAGCAAAGCTGTTCCTTCTTTTAAAGGACCTTGAAAAGCTCATCCAGGCATTTATCACATCCAGACTGGACTACTGTAACTCCTTCGACTTAGGCCTCCAACACTCTTCTCTTTACTGGCTTCATGTCTGTGAAGGTTCTCAGTCATCCAGGTCATCGTAGTCAAAGGAGCTTGCAAAGAAAGGCGTCTGGACTTCTTTAAGTTGCGAATTCCTGAGGTCAGATGGCCCAGGATGCGAGTGGGCGTTAAGGCGTCTGGGGAGGGAACTCAAAACTGGATTATAGATGACAGACAGTTGGTGTCGTAAACCACCACCTCTGTTCAAAGACGGTCACTCACAGTGGACATAGATGGCTTCTTTCACTCCTCTTTCAAACCATCTGTCCTCTCTGTCCAAAATGTGAACATTGGCATCCTCGAAAGAGTGTCCTTTATCCTTAAGATGCAGATGGAGTGTTGAGTCTTGTCCTGTGGAGGTGGCTCTTCTATGTTGTGCCAGACACCTTAACGCCCACTCACATCCTGGATCATCTGACCTCAGGAATTTGCATGATAAGGTGGGGCCAGGTTTCACGATGAGCTCACCCGAAACTCTGGCTGATTGGGACCCACACCCATTTTCACACCTTGGCTCAGAGGATCATCAGGCGGTCCTTTTGTCCCTCTTTTGGGGGATACTCCCACTAGGTTCAAATCTGGGACTCCCCACCATTTGACCTTTAAACTGAAGAAGCTTCTCGGATGAGAGGTGAAACGTCTTCAAGCAACTTAAAGAAGTCCAGACGCCTTTCTTTGCAAGCTCCTTTGACTTTACCGGCTTCAGTTAGTTCAGAATCCAGCTGTGCATCTCTTAACAGGTACTAGAATCTATGAACACATCACTTTGATTTTAGCCAACTTACATTGGCTCCCTGTTAAATATCGTGAAGATTTTAAAATTCTTTTGTTTACTTTTAAAATTCTAAAAAATTTAGTGCCCAGCTATCTTTTCAAAATCCTCCATTTCTACAATCCCAATAGAGCACTAAGATCTTCCAATCAAGATGCTCCTAGCACAACCTAGGTCTCGACTGAAGTTGATAGGTGACCGGGCCTTTGCAACTGTAGCACCTAGACTCTGGAATAACCTCCCTGTTCATATTCGTACTGTCGAATCTACCCAGTCTTTTAAATCACGTCTTAAAACCTATCTTTTTACTTTGGCTTTTGATTCTCACTAGCTGGATGTTATCTGGCTTGTTGTGTTGTCACCTATTGTTTCCTGCCCTGTTTTCTTATTGTTTTGTTTTAATTGTCTCATGCTTTTACTGACTGTGAAGCACTATGGTCAACTTTGTTGGATTAATATGTGCTATATAAATAAATTTTGATTTAATTTGATTTGATAATCAGAATCAGAATCAGAATCGTGTTTATTGGCCAAGTACATGTGCAGACACATATAAGGAATTTGGTTCCGGTAGATGGTGGCTCTCAAGCACAGCAATGTAAATCACACACACACACATACACACACACACACACACACACACACACACACGTGTCTATATATACATTACACATGCATACACATACATACACAAAGCAGTGTAAACCAACTATAAATAACTAATTTAAATTTATATATATAAAATACAGAAATGAAATGAGGTGAATACTGAATACTACAGAATGTACATAAGGTGCAGTTGGAGTCTGGCAGTGGGAGCATTGTGACAGGTCAACTGTTTAGAAGGGAGATGGCGAGGGGAAAGAAACTGTTCTTGTGTCAGGTGGTCCTGGTCTGCAGGCTTCTGTACTGTCTGCCAGAGGGCAGCAGGTCAAAAAGTCTGTGTCCAGTGTGTGAGGGGTCAGTGATGATTTTCCCTGCCCGTTTCCTGGTTCTTAAGAGGTACAGATCCTGGATGGAGGGCAGGGGGCGCAGATGATCCCTTTTGCTGCCCGTAGGTCCGCTGCAGTCTGCTCCTGTCCTATTTAGTGGCTGCACCATACCAGACTGTGATGGAGGAGTACAGGACAGACTCAATGACCGCAGTGTAGAACTGGATTAGCAACTCCTGTGGAAGACTGTACTTCCCCAGTTGTCTCAGGTAGTACATCTGCTGGGTCTCTTTGAGGATGGAGTTGATGTTAGTCTCCCACTTCTCTGTAACTTTCTGTGTAACTTTCACCCACATGCTGCACCACACACACACACACACACACACACACACACATCCAAGGTCAGACTCTTTACAACGTCAGCCCTGTTATCAGAATCATTGTTATTCTATTTTCTGATTCATTGTTAACTTCAACATATTTATCTTTGTTTCTATTCAACATGCCAGTATTGAGACACTGACCATACTGAACCCTCAGTATATGTTATATGAGTTGTGGTAACTGGTACATATTTATGTTTAATTTGTTGGGTTGTATTTGATCAGTTTCAGGTATTTGTGTAGCTCTGTTAACATTGGTTAAACACATATAAATCATAGTTCTGTCTTTAATAATTACAACACTCTCACCACATTTGTTAACAATTCTCTCAACAAATAGAAAAAAATAGATGTTTGCATGTTCAGTAAAAATATTTCAACAAGTTTTTGAATAAAATTATCAATGAACAAAAAAAAAAAAAAAAAAAAAAAAAAAAAAAAAAACAATTCTCTCAACAAATTTGTTTTTCCCTATTGTTTTTTTCCAGCTGAGACTTTGGGTATAAATCTGTCATAAACAGGAGAAAGAAGTGCAGGTTCAGTGTAATCAAACCTCAGACTGAGTTCAAAATCATCATCATCACGTGTCCCAGATACCACATCATGACCAGAACCATGATGTGTTTAATCACATTTAAAAAGGTCAGGTCAGTGTGAATGGGCTCCCACATAGCAAGCAGGTCTGGCCTGGATCTGGTATAAAGCCGGCACTGCTGGCTGACTTCTGGCATGATAAGACGTGTGTCATCCAGATATGGGCCAGATGACACTCTTTATGTGATGGCATGCCATATCTGGCCCGATTGTGGTTTGGTTTATTTGGTCCAGGCTCACAGACAACAGGTGTGGCCCGGATCTGGCATCAAGCTGGCACTTCTGACTAACTGGTGTCATGGCAGGGTGTATGTCAACCAGACGTGGGCCAGGTCTGGCAATGATGGCACTATTTATGTTCCTATTTTCCTATTTTAGTTAGAAGACCCAAATGCCATGTTGCAATACTATACCGATCCCTGGCTCTACCATTCTGCGTATGAATGTAGTTAGGAAGCACTCAGCATAGATAAAGTGTGTGATTGGGTGAATATGGTATGTTGTATAAAGCACTTTGAGTAATCTGGGAGAGTAGAAAAGTGCAATATAAGAATTAGTCTGAACAGAGTTTCCTTTTGCACTATTATGTTCTGGCACGTTGCTATTACATGGCTTGATTAAGGTACACATTAGGCTGACATCTGGAGCCAGAGCTGAAACTGTTCTGGGCCAGCACAGGACCACCAGTGTGTCTGCAACTGGCCTTGTGCTGGCCCATGTGTGAGACAGTGGGAAGGAAAAACTCCCTTTTAACAGGAAGAAACCTCCAGCAGAACCAGGCTCGGGGGGGGGGGGGGGAGGAGGCATCTGCTGTGATTGGTTGGGGTGAGAGAAGGAAGATAGGATAAAGACATGCTGTGGAACAGAGACAGAGATTAATAATAAGTATGATTCAGTGCAGAGAGGTCTATTAACACATAGTAAGTGAAGAGGGCCTCAAAACTGAATGCTCTGCCTCCCATTCTACTTTTAAATACTCTAGGAACAACAAGTAAGCCTGCAGTGTGAGAGCGAAGTGCTCTAATAAGGTGATATGGTACTACAAGGTCATTAAGATAAGATGGGGCCTGATTATTTAAGACCTTGTATGTGAGGAGCAGGATTTTGAATTCAATTCTGGATTTAACAGGAAGCCAATGAAGGGAAGCCAGTACACGAGAAATATGCCCTCTCTTTCTAGTCCCTGTCAGTACGCTTGCTGCAGGATTTTGGATTAACTGAAGACTTTTCAGCGAGTTTTTAGGACATCCTGAAAATAATGAATTACAGTAGTCCAGCATCAAAGTAATAAATGCATGAACTAGTTTTTCAGTGTCACTCTGAGACAGGATATTTCTAATTTTAGAGATGCTGCACAAATGGAAGAAAGCAGTCTTACATATTTGTTTAATATGTCCACTGAAGGACATGTCTTGGTCAACAATGACTCCAAAGTTCCTCACAGTGTTACTGGAGGCCAAGGTAATTCCATCCAGAGTAAGAATCTGGTTAGATACCATATTTCTAAGATTTTCAGGGCCGAGTAAAATAACCTCAGTTTGATCTGAATTAAGAAGCAGAACGTTAGCGGCCATCCAGGTCTTTATGTCTTTAAGACATTCCTGCAGTTTAGCTAATTGGTATGTGTCATCTGGCTTCATGGATAGATAGAGTTGGGTTGCATAGCAGTGAAAATGTATACTATGCCTTCTAATGACACTGCCTAGGGGAAGCATGTATAATTTAAACAGAATTGGTCCTAACACTGAACTCTGTGGAATACCTTAGTTGACCTCAGTGTTAAGAGGACTCTCCATTTACATGTACAATTTGGAGTCTTTTAGATAGATATGATACAAACCACTGCAGCGCAGTACCTGTAATACCTACAGCATGCTCTAACCGTGATTGGCCTATAATTAGTTAATGCAGTTGGGTCTAGGATGGATTTTTTAAGTAAAGGTTTAACTACAGCCAGCTTGAAGGCCTGTGGTACATAGCCGATTATTAGAGATAGGTTGATCATGTTTAAGATTTAAGCATTAATTAATGGTAGGACTTCTTTGAGCAGTTTTGTAGGAATTGGGTCTAAAAGACACGTTGATGGTTTGGGAGAAGTAATTATTGAAGTTAACTCAGGAAGATCAATTGGAGAAAAATAGTCTAAATGAATATCAATGAAAGTAGCTGTAGATAATATTACATCTGTGAAATGATCATGGGTAATTTTTTTCTCTAATGATTAAAATTTTATTGGTGAAGAAGGTCATGAAGTCATTACTAGTTATCGTAAGGGATGGTTGGCTCAACAGAGCTCTGACTTTTTGTCAGCCTGGCTACAGTGCTGAAGAGAAACCTAGGGTTGTTCTTATTTTCTTCAATCAGTGATGAATAGTAAGATGTTCTGGCTTTGCGGAGGGCTTTCTTATAAAGCAACAAACTTTTTCTCCAGGCTAAATGATGATCTTCTAAATTTGTGACACGCCATTTCCTCTCCAGCTTACGAGTTATCTGCTTTAGGCTACATGTTTGAGAATTATACCACGGAGTCAGGTACTTCTGATTTGAGGCCTTAGTTTTCACAGGAGCTACAGTATCCAGAGTCGTACGTAGTGAGGAGGTAAAATTATTAACAAGATAATCGACCTCTGTTGGAGTAGCGTTCAGATAGCTGCTCTGCTCTATGTTGGTACAGGGCATTGAAGATGATAACAGTGGGTGGATCTTAAACTTAGTTACAGCGCTTTCAGAAAGACATCTACTTTGATAAAGTCTACTCCCCACTGCTGTGTAATCAATTATTGTAAATGTAAATGTTATCAGAAAATGATCAGACAGCAGAGGGTTTTCAGGAAACACTGTTAAATGTTCAGTTTTTATGCCATATGTTAAAACAAGATCTAGAGTGTGATTAAAGTGGTGGGTGGGTTGTTTTACATTTATAGAGAAGCCAATTGAGTCTAATAACAGATTAAATGCCATGTTGAGGACTGAGGCTGAGCACTAAATGGAGATAAAAAGTAATTATTTTATCTGAGCTGAGCACTAAATCAGATAGAAATTCTGAGAAATCAGAAGGCCCAGGTGGATGATAGATGATAACAAATAAGACTGTTTTTTGAGTTTTACAGCTGGGGTTTTATACAAAGTGAACATTTGTCCCATTTTCACAGGCTCATTCTGACCAATCAGAAGCATCCATTTCACGCACATCTTTAAGTCGTCCTCTGCTGAACATCTTCTGAATCATGAGGAAACTTTCCTGAACTTTATCTTCTAACACTGGCCTGATGTTTCACTGTCAGTTGGGAGTTTGGCTCATAGTGAACCTGCACAAGTCCTGTTGGATTTGACAGGGTCACAGCATAAGCGTCAGTGGAAATCAAAAAGGAAAATCGATGGCCTGGAATCAATCAATGCGTTTTTCTAGCTTTCCTTTTATAGGATCAGTATTTTCTTTATTTCTACACACAGTGTGTGAGTTACAACTGACAGTGAGGATGAGATCCCTGAATGCAGTAAATCATATTTTATGTTGAAAGTAGAAAAAAGTAGAGCAGCAGACAGAGCTGAAACTCATGCCCTGTTTGACTCAGTCCTTGAAGCAGAGGTGGTGTTTTTACTGAGATATTCTAATGA
>JAQSNX010006231.1:0-26281 GCA_029532605.1 Oreochromis grahami | reverse complement strand
CTTCACACTGTTATAAATCAAGTTTAAATGTGCAACTGAAGCTCTACACACTTCCAAACAAAGGCTCACAGATCTGGCCACAAAGAAGAAGACCTACATCAGAGAAGCCAAAAGAATGAATACCCTGTTCTCCAAAGACCCATCCAAATTGTAAGCTCACTTCCAAGGGAAGAATACTAAAATGTTAGACCCACCCAAAGCAGAAACTCTGGGACAAAGAAGCATTGTACAACACGTTGGTGGACCTAGGAGGAGAGCACAGACATCTGCCAGAACAAGAACTAATCCACATCACAAAGTCAGACATCCAGCAAAGCTGCTGGTAAATGACGCAAATACATCAGGACTCTAAGACCAGGCAACCTTAGTGTCATCTGGATTAACTACATGAAAACCTACAACTTACTGGCCCACAGTGGATGCTACAAGATAGAGCTGGGCGATATGACCCAAAATTCATATCTCGATATTTTTTAGCTGGATGGCGATATAAGATATATATCTCGATATTTTTTTTAAAGCCATAAAGTAAGAACAAAAAGAGAGTTCTTAGTCAAAGCTGTGTCCCAGATGTCACACAGGCACTTTTATTAACATACAGCATAGATGTACATGAAAAAAACTACTCACAAATAAATTATGAGCATTTATTAAATAATGATGCTCTATAAATAAAAGAAAACTGTTGTTTTGTGCATAACAAAAAGCTCACAATTGTGCAGTCAAAATGTAAACTAACAGACGCTGAGCATAATAACAGACAGATTTCACAGCTGCTCTGTTCCCAACTTCTACTGCGTGACTGACAGCCTGGAGTTTGAAATCTGCTTTGTAAACATGTCCCTGAACAGGAGCCATTTATGGTCCTTATACACACACAATACAGTAATATTACCTTGAAGTACAGTACGTATCACTCCGCGAGGCTCCTCGGTAGCTGTAATGCTACGGCAATCCGTCAAGCGGTGCAGCTCCGTAGCTTAGCAAAGTCGAACTAAAACATTTTTTGACAGATTGCTGAGCGCTGTGTATCACATAAAATCGGTTCGCGGTCATCAAGCACAACCAGAATTCATACAAAAGGCGCGCAGCCAACTTTTGAGAAAATGAAAGGATTTCAGGCTGTGCATGACGTTAGCGTGGCTAGCTCGTTAGCATGGTTAGCTCGTTAACACCGTCCAGCCCCACGCACGGGGCGATGCGCAGTAACTCATTAACGGAGATTTGCCGTGTCCATCTTGTCGCTGCCTGCAGGTGAAGCGATGGGGGAGGAGGGGGAGTTGTGTTCAGTGAAGGAGAGGCGAGGCCGAGTAACGTTGCGTAAAGACAAAAGTGGACAAAAGAGAGGCAAACTTGCGGCTCCGCAACTATAATTATAACGTAACATAGACTATATCGATATTGTCACAGCTTATATCTCGTATAAAAATATATCGATATTTTTTAAAAACTCGATATATCGCCCAGCACTACTACAAGAGGCAGCTCACATAGCTGAAGACAGATGATAATGAGGAACAGATGTAGAGACTGTCATTGAGGACCAAGACAGCAAGAGGTTTTATTTTAAAAAGTGAGTCCTTAGAGCTCATAAGAATAACTTCACTTTTATTGCCATTGAGTTTGAGCTGATTGTTCTTTGTTTCGTTGAACAACATAGTTCTGTGTTGTCTGCATAAAACCATGGAACCAAAATGATGGAAGATGTTTCCCAGAGGAAGGAGATAAACTATACATAACAGAAGTCGCCCAACTGATCCCTGAGGGAAATTATGTGACTGAGGCTGATGTTGAAGTTATTGGAATCTAGATTTTAAGAATGAGGCTGATAGAGACTGTTTTGAGAGATATAAGAAAGTAACAGTGGAAAGAGGTGGCCATGGTAGTCATGATCAGTGACAGTGTAGGAAGACAGTCTTTGATCAAGGAAGTTGGAAGGATGAACATGTGGAAGTTAGGTGATGTTTTTCACAGAGCACAGTTGAAAGGAGGATAACCTGGAACATTAAGAACTTACGGTGTCTCCCCAGATGGAGTTTTGTACTGACAGGGATTAGAAAAAGAGACCTTATTTCAGCCACACTGGATCCTCTTTATCAGCTCATTTTCAAATCCAGAATCAATTTTAACTCCTGCTCCTCACCTCCTACAAGGTCTTAAATAATCAGGCCCCATCTTATCTTAATGAACTTGTAGTACCATATCACCCTATTAGAGCACTTCGCTCTCGCTCTGCAGGCCTACTTGTTGTTCCTAGAGTATTTAAAAGTAGAATGGGAGGCAGAGCCTTCAGTTTTCAGGCCCCTCTTCTGTGGAACCAGCTTCCAGTTTGGATTCAGGAGACAGACACTATCTCTACTTTCAAGATTAGGCTTCAAACTTTCCTTTTTGCTAAAGCATATAGTTAGGGCTGGACCAGGTGACCCTGAATCCTCCCTTAGTTATGCTGCAATAGACGTAGGCTGCCGGGGATTCCCATGATGCATTGAGTTTTTCCTTTCCAGTCACCTTTCTCACTCACTATATGTTAATAGACCTCTCTGCATCAAATCATATCTGTTATTAATCTCTGTCTCTCGTCCACAGCATGTCTTTATCCTGTTTTCCTTCTTTCACCCCAACCGGTCGCAGTAGTTGGCCCCGCCCCTCCCTGGGCCTGGTTCTGCCGGAGGTTTCTTCCTGTTAAAAGGGAGTTTTTCCTTCCCACTGTCGCCAAAGTGCTTGCTCATACGGGGTCATATGATTGTTGGGTTTTTCTCTGTATGTATTATTATGCGATCTACTGTACAATATAATATATACAATATAATATGGTACTACAAGGTCATTAAGATAAGATGGGGCCTGATTATTTAAGACCTTGTATGTGAGGAGCAGGATTTTGAATTTAATTCTGGATTTAACAGGAAGCCAATGAAGGGAAGCCAAAACAGGAGAAATCTGCTCTCTCTTTCTACTCCCTGTCAGGACTCTTGCTGCAGCATTTTGGATCAGCTGAAGACTTTTCAGCGAGTTTTTAGGACATCCTGATAATAATGAATTACAGTAGTCCAGCCTGGAAGTAATGAATGCATGAACTAGTTTTTCAGCATCACTCTGAGACAGGATATTTCTATCTTTAGAGATGTTGCACAAATGGAAGAAAGCAGTCTTACATATTTGTTTAATATGTGTCAGGATTTGTGTCGTGGATGAGAGAAGGAGGACCCAAACGCTGGACTCACATGTAGGTGAAGATTGGTGTTTTATTGTCGACGGAGTGAACAAACAGAACAGAAGTAGGAAACGGCTGGCTGGCTGGACGACTGACTGAATGAATGAAAGACTGACTGGCTGACCTGACTGAACTGAACTGAACAGAGGACAACCTAACAGCGACGAGAACAACATCACAATAACATCAATGACACGACACTGGACTGGTTGAACTGAGGAACATAAATACACAGGCTGAGTGATGAGTGATTAGAAACTGGTGAGTACACAGCTGAACATAATGAACTAATGATAAATCGGAAGAGGACTGAACATAATGCACATGGACCAAGGTTAACACCATAAAACAGGAAGTGAAACAGGCAGAAGATAAACAGTGAACATGAACTGAAAATACTGGGTCAACGACCCAGAAACCCCGACAGTACCCCCCCCCCGTCAAAGGCCGGCACCCGACGGCCGAAAGAAAAAACCGAGGCAGGGCGGGCGGAGGGGGCCTAGGACAGAGGGACGGAGTCCAAAACAAAGACAGTTCTGGTGGGCGGCCACGCGGCCGGTGGCCGAGACGAGACTGTTCAGGTGGGCTGCCACGCGGCCGGTGGCCGAGACGAGACGGTTCAGGTGGGCGGCCCGTGGCCGAGACGAGATGGTTCAGGCGGGCGGCGACGCTGGAGGTGATCTGGTGGGCGGCCGCGAGGAAGACGGCGGCGGCCATTGAGGAGGTCCGGTGGGTGGCCGCGAGGAAGATGGTGGCGGCCACTGAGGAGGTCCGGTGGGCGGCCGCGAGGAAGACGGCGGCGGCCGCTAAGCTGGTCCGGTGATCGACCACGCTGGCGATGACGTCCAGCTGTTGGCCTGGAAAGTGGCCAGCTATTCCGAGGTGCAGGCTTGGGCGGTGGCGTGGCAGCCGCAGGACCAGGCGAAGCTGAGTCTGGACCAGGCGGAGCAGAAGCCGAGGCCGAGGCTGGGCCAGGCGACTGCATGGGAGCCGGCGGTGATGGAGCAACAGCTGTAGAGTCAATAGGCGCGGAAGCCTCTGGCTGGAGACAGGCAGGGCCGGTAGGCGCGGAGGCCTCTGGCTGGAGACAGGTTGGGCCAGTAGGCGCGGAGGCCTCTGGCTGGAGACAGGCTGGGCCAGTAGGCGCGGAGGCCTCTGGCTGGAGACAGGCTGGGCCAGCGGGTGCGGAAACCCCTGGCTGAGGAGCGGCCGGGCCAGCGGGTGCGGAAACCCCTGGCTGAGGAGCGGGAGAGCTCACAGCTGGCTCTGGATGCTGTGGCTTCAGGTCCAGGAACTGAAATGGATGGTGAATGAGTGACTGGACTACAGGGTGGTGGATGACAGACTGAACTGACTGGACTGGCTGGAGGACGGGCGACTGGATGACAGACTGGACTGGCTGGAGGACGGGCGACTGGATGACAGACTGGACTGGCTGGAGGACGGGCGACTGGATGACAGACTGGACAGGCTGGAGGACAGGCGAATGGATGACAGACTGGACAGGCTGGAGAGGACAAGACTGGAGGACAGGAGACTGAGCTATAGGGGCCTGAGGAACAGGAGACTGAGCTATAGGGGCCTGAGGAACAGGAGACTGAGCTATAGGGGCTGAGTGGCGAGGGAGCGAGCGGCCGAAGCTTGGCCAGGGCCGCCCACTGTCCGCGGCGAATGCTCCGATGCAGTAGAGGCAGCAGGCGGAAGAACGCGGCATCCTCGAGGCCCGCCCAGAGCCAGGCAAGTCCCTACGAAGACGTGCTCTCTCTCACCGAAGAGCAGCTGTTTCCCCCCGAGCTCCTCCGTCCAGCGAAGGAGCGCTGCCTCCTGCCGCTCAAAAGGTTCCGAGTCCGCTGGGTCCACAACGCGGGGTCGTGTCATTCTGTCAGGATTTGTGTCGTGGATGAGAGAAGGAGGACCCAAACGCTGGACTCACAGGTAGGTGAAGATTGGTGTTTTATTGTCAACGGAGTGAACAAACAGAACAGAAGTAGGAAACGGCTGGCTGGCTGGACGACTGACTGAATGAATGAAAGACTGACTGGCTGACCTGACGAAACTGAACAGAGGACAACCTAACAGCGATGAGAACAACATCACAATAACATCAATGACACGACACTGGACTGGTTGAACTGAGGAACATAAATACACAGGCTGAGTGATGACTGATTAGAAACTGGTGAGTACACAGCTGAACATAATGAACTAATGATAAATGGGAAGAGGACTGAACATAATGCACATGGACCAAGGTTAACACCACAAAACAGAAAGTGAAACAGGCAGAAGATAAACAGTGAACATGAACTGAAAATACTGGGTCAACGACCCAGAAACCCTGACAATATGTGCATTGAAGGACAAAAATGACTTCAAGGTTCCTCACAGCATTACTGGAGGCCAAGGTAATGCCATCCAGAGTAAGAATCTTCTTAGATACCATATTTCTAAAATTTTCAGGGCCGAGTACAATAACCTCAGTTTTATCTGAATTAAGAAGCAGAAAGTTAGCGGCCATCCAGGTCTTTATGTCTTTAAGACATTCCTGCAGTTTAACTAATTGGTGTGTGTTATCTGGCTTCATGGATAGATAGAGCTGCGTGTCATCTGCATAGCAGTGAAAATTTATGCTATGTCTTCTAATGATGCTGCCTAAGGGAAGCATGTATAATGTAAATAGAATTGGTCCTAGCACTGAACCCTGTGGAACACCATAATTGACCTTAGTGTGTGAAGAGGACTCTCCATTTACATGCACAAATTGGAGTCTATTAGATAGATATGATACAAACCACTGCAGTGCAGTACCCGTAATACCTACAGCATGTTCTAATCGCTCTAATAGGATATTATGGTCAACAGTATCGAACGCAGCACTGAGGTCTAGCAGGACAAGCACAGAGATGAGTCCACTGTCAGAGGCCATAAGAAGATCATTTGTAACCTTCACTAAAGCTGTTTCTGTGCTGTGATGAGCTCTTAAACCTGACTGAAACTCTTCAAATAAGCCATTCCTCTGCAGATGATCTGTTAGCTGTTTGACAACTACTCTTTCAAGGATTTTTGATATGAAAGGAAGGTTGGAGATTGGCCTATAATTAGCTAAGACAGCTGGGTCTAGAGATGGCTTTTTAAGTAAAGGTTTAACTACAGCCACCTTGAAGGCCTGTGGTACATAGCCGATTATTAGAGATAGGTTGATCATATTTAAGATTGAAGTATTAATTAATGGCAGGACTTCTTTGAGCAGTTTTGTAGGAATGGGGTCTAAAAGACACGTTGATGGTTTGGAGGAATTAATTATTGAAGTTAACTCAGAAAGATCAATTGGAGAAAAAGAGTCTAACTTAACATCGATGGTACTAAAAGTAGCTGTAGATAATATTACATCTGTGGGATGATTATTGGTAATTTTTTCTCTAATGATAAAAATTTTATTTGTGAAGAAGTTCATGAAGTCATTACTAGTTAACGTTAAAGGGATGGTTGGCTCAGTAGAGCTCTGACTTTTTGTCAGCCTGGCTACAGTGCTGAAGAGAAACCTGGGGTTGTTCTTATTTTCTTCAATCAGTGACGAATAGTAAGATGTTCTGGCTTTGCGGAGGGCTTTCTTATAAAGCAGCAAACTATTTCTCCAGGCTAAATGATGATCCTCTAAATTTGTGACACGCCATTTCCTCTCCAGCTTACGAGTTATCTGCTTTAGGCTACGTGTTTGAGAATTATACCACGGAGTCAGGGACTTTGGATTTGAGGCCTTAGTTTTCACAGGAGCTACAGTATCCAGAGTCGTACGTAGTGAGGAGGTAAAATTATTAACAAGATAATCGACCTCTGTTGGAGTAGCGTTCAGATAGCTGCTCTGCTCTATGTTGGTACAGGGCATTGAAGATGATAACAGTGGGTGGATTATATTCTTAAATTTAGTTACAGCACTTTCAGAAAGACATCTACTTTGATAAAGTCTACTCTCCACTGCTGTGTAATCAATTATTGTAAATGTAAATGTTATCAGGAAATGATCAGACAGCAGAGGGTTTTCAGGAAACACTGTTAAATGTTCAGTTTCTATGCCATACGTTAAAACAAGATCTAGAGTGTGATTAAAGTTGTGGGTGGGTTCTTTTACATTTTGAGAGAAGCCAATTGAGTCTAATAACAGATTAAATGCCATGTTGAGGCTGTCATTTTTAGCATCTACATGGATGTTAAAATCACCCACAATAATTATTTTATCTGAGCTGAGCACTAAATCAGATAAAAAGTCTGAGAAATCAGAGAGAAACTCTGTGTGAGGCCCAGGTGGACGATAGATGATAACAAGTAAGACTGGTTTCTGAGTTTTTACAGCTGGGGTGGACGAGGCTAAGCATCAGGCTTTCAAATGAATTAAAAGTCTGTCTTGGTCTTTCGTTAATTAATAGACTGGTGTGAAAAATTGCTGCCACACCGCCCCCTCGGCCTGTGCTTCGAGATTTCTGGTAGTTAGAATGACTCTGGGTGTTGATTCATTTAAACTAACATACTCATCCTGCTGCAACCAGGTTTCTGTAAGGCAGAGTAAATCGATTTGTTGATCAATTATTAAGTCATGTACTAACAGAGACTTGGAGGAGAGAGACCTAATATTTAATAATCCACATTTCACTGTTTTACTCTTTGGTTCAGATGTGGATACTGTATTGTTCTTTCTTTGAGATTTTTTATGTTTAAGTTGTTTATTGCTGGTTTTTAGTTTGTTTTTTGTCTTTTTGGGAGCTGACACAGTCTCAATGGAGATGGGTTTTTGGGGGTAACAGGAGGAGAGAAGCTGCAGAGAGGCGTGTAAGACTGCAACTCTGCTTCCTGGTCCCAACTCTGGATAGTCATATTTTGGGGGGTTTAATAAATTTGTCCATATTTCTAGAAATGAGAGCTGCTCCATCCAAAGTGGGATGGATGCCGTCTCTCCTAACAAGACCAGGTTTCCTCCAGAAGGTTTGCCAATTATCTATGAAGCCCACATCGTTTCTGGGACACCACTCAGACAGCCAGCAATTTAAGGAGAACATGCGGCTAAACATGTCACTCCTGGTCTGATTGGGGAGGGGACCAGAGAAAACTACAGAGTCCCACATTGTTTTGGCAAAGTTGCACACCGATTCAATATTGATTTTAGTGACCTCCGATTGGCGTAACCGGGTGTCATTACTGCCGACGTGAATTATGATCTTACTGTATTTACGTTTACCCTTAGCCAGCAGTTTTAAATTTCCTTCAATGTCGCCTGCTCTGGCCCCTGGAAGACAATTGACTAGGGTTGCCGGTGTCTCTAGCTTCACATGTCTGAGAACAGAATCACCAATTACCAGAGTTTGACCCCCGCGGGTGTGTCGCCGAGTGGGGAAAAACGGTTAGACACATGAACAGGTTGGTGGTGTACCTGGGGCTTCAGTTTAAGACTATGCTTCCTCCTCACCGTCACCCAGCCGCCCTCTTTCCCCAGCTGCTTGGGGTCTGCCGGGGAACAGCTAGCGGGGCCTACGCTATCTTCGGCTGCACCAGCTACAGGGGCCTGGCTAGCTACGGGTGAATGAAGGGTGCGAAGCCGAGTCTCCAATTCAGTAATCCTGGCCTCCAGAGCTGCAAATATGCTACATTTGTTACAAGTATCATTACTGCTAAAGGAGGCCGAGGAGTAACTAAACATCTGACACAATGAGCAGGAAAGTGCAGGAGGGACAGGTGAAGTAGCCATGGTGCTAACGAGTTGGCTACGAGCTAAGCTAAGCTAGCGAAACAGTAAAGACACAGTGAGTGAATACTTTGGCTATAAATTAGGTAGTGAGTACACAGAAAGGGTGATTCAGATGAAGCACGTTAAGCTTATACTATGAAAAAGGAATGTATCAAAAGATTTAAATTAAATTGCTAAGCAGAAAAGCTACTCAGAGACACCACTGTGTTTGAGCAGGAACAGGAAGTGATACTCTACCACAAAGCTGTTATACCTACAGTGACGAATAGTAAGATGTTCTGGCTTTGCGGAGGGCTTTCTTATAAAGCAGCAAACTATTTCTCCAGGCTAAATGATGATTCTCTAAATTTGTGACACGCCATTGCCCTCACTACCAGCTGATCACAGCAAATCGCTGTGCCTTCCTTAGCCAGGTTGTGCTGGAGGATTCTTCTTGTTAAAAGGGAGTTTTTCCTTCTCACTGTCACCAAGTGTTTAATTGGTGGGCAGAAAATAGGGCAGCACAGTGGCATACTGGTTAGCAGTATTGGCTCACAGCAAGGCCCTGAGTTCGACTCCTCCGCCTGGAGGAGTAAGGCCTTTCTGTGTGGAGTTTGCATGTTCTCCCCATGTTTGCGTGGGTTCTCTCTGGGGACCCCGGCTTCCTCCCACCATCCAAAGACCTGCAACTAGTGGGGTTAGGTTAATTTCTGATTCTAGAGTGTCCATAGATGTGAATCTGAGTGTGAATTGTTGTCTAGCTTTCTGTGGTAGTCCTGTAAGAGACTGGCAACCTGTCCAGGGTGTACCCTGCCTCTTGCCCAATGGTAGTTGGGATAGGCCCCGTCCCCCCTGTAACCCTGATAAGGATAAGCAGAAGAAAATGGATATATGAAATTGAATTGAATTATTGGCATCTCTGTCTGATATGATCTATTAGTAATTGTTTTAAGGTATAATACTTGAACATTCATTTTCTTTTACTGTTAGGTTAGACTGTTGCTGTTCCCTGTGGTCCAAGAGAAATCGTTCTTCACCATCATGTTTCATAGTCTCATATTATCCCAATCAGGCCTTTATTCAAACAGGCTTTCTGTGTCCTGTGTTGATAATAATAGTCCAACCTGATTATATTCTGACCTGTGTTAAGAAACTGATGATTAACTATCAGTAACATCATATGAGACTTATGTTTCTGTGTTTACCAATGACAGCATACTTAATATAATTTCTCATATTCAGAATCATGTATAAATGATGGGCTGGAGACATATTTCTTATCTGTTCACATCCCTGCAACAGTCTCACACACACAGGTCACAGGTCGGTCAAAGACATTTTCATTACTCAAACTACTATGGCAGAGGTGTGGCGTGGCTCCATTGCAGAGGGGGGTGGGCTAAGGGGGCAGTGCCAGGGTGGCTGGGAGGACAGCTGCTCCCACTTGGTCAATTATGCTCTCCCTACTTTAGTGATGCCGGGACCTGGAGAGAGGAGGAATGCAGGAGGTGTCAGCTGGAAAGCTGCTGAACCAAAAGTTATTGGTCACACTTTATCAAATTTAAAAAAAAAAAAAAACTTTGCTGCTCATGTATCTCATCTGGGATCCTTCAGGTTCACAACTACATTTCACATTCATCTTATTAATTAGACTTAAGAATTAAGAATTCAAGATCAAATACTATTAGCACAAACACATTTAGCCATCTGTATCACTTTTAAGATAAAAAGCTGGATGACCTTTCACCTGAAAGGCAAACTGGGGGGTCTCTCATTCTGGTCCACTTCTGTCAACAATCAAGCTGCTGGGGGACTTCTTCCCATGATGTACTTAGCATTTCTCTTCCATTCCTCTCTTTTACACCTGTCATGTCCAATGAACCACTGAGTGTAATTAACCCTTGTCTCCAATAGTTGATGTTTTGTACTTCTCTCTCCTTCTTTTTTCTCTTCGCTTTCAGAGCCCAGCCCTGCATTTGTCGATATCATACTTGTAGCTCAAAAGATGTATCAGTGATAAGCCATTGGGATTTTAGCAGGGACATCTCATTAGTGCTATGGAGACATTTTGCCCCAACACATGTTTTGGCCATAAAAAAAATATCATTTATTTGTATAAATCATCATGGAAACCTGAGTCGAAGCAGGAATCAAATGCAGGACTCCAAACAACGGTTTATTTGTTTACAGTGAAGGTTGAAACACAGTTCAGAAAGGTTAATGCACGAGTGAAGGGCAGTTCTCTCCTGAAATCGTCACTTGAGTCTGCTCACCGCTCTGTGAGCAGCAGTCTCTAAATAAACTTTGGCACAGGGACTGGCAGGTCAAAAACACTCTTCGTACCAAACTCGACAAACGTTGGAGCTGAGCTTCACTGTTTTCATGCAACAATCCAACAAAGACTGACTGCCTGCTGCTTCCTTATAAAATAGTCCAAAGAGGTCACCAGGAGCAGGTGTGTGATTCACACCATGTGTGTGGAGACCAGAAGGCAGGAAACAGCCCACCTCCCCCCAATGCACCAAAACCAGTCCATGCCCACACACACACACACACACACAAACTGGGAAATGGGAGAGACAAGACAGAGGACACAAAAACACACAGGAAATGGCAGGTTGCATGGAGACAACCGATGGACCATGGCATAAATAATAAAACATACCAAATGTTTTACACCATCGCTGCTTGGGTGCATAGCTGTGTTCAGTCCAAATGTTTTTTGTGGCCGCCGTCTGACACACAACCACAAAATATTCTCTCTGAGTTAAATTATAACTCTGATACTGCCTAAAGTTTTAAAGGGCAGTAAGTAGAAAGTATTTGTGCACTAGCCTGACAGTTCTCATTGTGGACATGCATGTCTTGCATTTGAATTGTGTTTCTCCAACAAAAAATAAACACACTATTGACTGTAAATCATTACCACACACACAACACCTGGATTATTATATATAATTATCTTTGACTCAAAAACATTAGCATCAATTAGGGAATCATGTTAGCTATCAGTACCTCAGGGAAAATTATCCTTTACTCAGAGAGTAATTTTCCCTGAGCCTTTATTACCCAGCATGATTATGTTGTTTCTGATAATGATGGCTAATCAAGTATCAACACTACTAGCAGGTACCAGCCTCTGTGCTGGTACCTGCAGAATTTGATGCTGATACCTACTCCTTCAGCCCCATCACTCTCTGAGACTAACAGAAGCAAAATGTGAAACTGCTGCTTTACAATCCTGGAGAAAGAAAAGAAGAGAAGCAGAAAGTAAGCTAGTTGTAATCATTAGAGGGATGAGCTTCATAGAGTGGATGGGTGAATGATAAAAAAAAATAGGTTAGTGGCACTGCCATAGGGTAGAGGAAATATGGAATTAGTTTGAGCTTTTCCTTGGTGTGTGAAATGAAGTAAAGAAAATAAGAGGAGAAGCTCAGATGAGGTTATAGAGGAAGGTGCAAAGTCAGGCTGGTTAGATAACAGGAAACAGTGACAACGAAGAAAACAACAGAGAGCAAAAGATCAGTAATAAAATAACTGAGTCAGTTGGAAGCTTTGGCTTGCAGCTGAGTTCCAGTATGCTTTATTCTAGAGGCAGTATTGGTCGTGACTTTCACTAGTAATATATGCACAAACATGCAGACAGACAGAAAGACACACACACACACACACACACACACACACACACACACACATACAGTGTTACTGGCTTGGCTTGTGAGTTTCTATCACAGCACACTGTTTCACTAAGATGTGTTCATTGCAAACCCTTCAGTGGGGTCATATCATAAACTTTTATTCATGTGTTGTAGAATGTGGCATGGTGGAATGAGAGAATCTCCCACTAAACATCGGATATTCTTGCTTTAACCGTGCTTTGATCTGTGCAAAGATATTTTTACAGAACTATACAGGCTCTATATAGTCTAATCCTTCCTGTTCTTGAGTGTACAGCAAGTGCAGTTTGCACCTCACAAATGTTCTGTACCAGCTGACCAGTTCTAGAAAGGGCCACACCTCCTTTTGGTGGGAGGCTGAAGGCATTTCTTGATGGCTTCCACCCTATCTACCTGTGACACTCTCGGCCTCACCACACTGTATAACTGAGGTTGCGTGTCTCCTGCCATTCCCACTCATATCTAGAGGGATTGAGTTTAACCTCTGACCTTTGGATCCTGTTGAGGGCCACTGACAAGTGTTGCAGATGCCCTTCCAATGTTTTCCTGAAGATCAGAATTTCATCAAGAAAGGTTGCACTGCAGTGGTTTACACACTTGGTCCATCAGCATCTGTAAGGTGGCGAGTGCTCCATGCAGTCCAAACGGCAACACAGTGAACTGAAACAGTACAGCTGGTGTTTGGAAAGCTGTGTATGGTTAAGAAGACTCTTCCAGTGACGCTTGCCAGTATCCCTTACATAAATCCAGTACCTGGTGGCTCCGATCTTCTCCAACAGACTTTCAGTTCTCAGTTTCCTGAAATCAATGCGTTTTCCCAGCGATCCATCCTTCTGGAAGATGATGGCCATTGGACTGCACCACTTTGAGCAGAAGGGCCTAATAACTCCAAGTGCCAACATTTTCTCCACCCCTTGTTGCAGTTTTCCCAAGAGTTGTGGAACCCAGTAAGAATGCTGGCAGATGGGTTGTCCATCCTTCACGTGTTTGACAAAGGTGTTTCTTACAGGGTTAGCACAAAACAAAGGTGGAAACTCCTGGAAGATCTGGAGTAGCTGGGCCATCTACTGTGGAGCAAGATGCATCAGCACCAGAGACATCTGAAGGGTTACCTTCAGGTTTACTTCTGTTCAATTCAATTCAATTCAATTTTATTTATACAGTGACAAAATCACAACAACTCTCCTCAAGGCGCTTTAATTGTAAGGTCGACCCTACAATAATACATACAGAGAAAAACCCAACTATCATATGAGCCCGTATGAGCAAGCACTTTGGCGACAGTGGGAAGGAAAAACTCCCTTTTAACAGGAAGAAACCTCCAGCAGAGCCAGGCTCAGGGAGGGGCGGGGCCATCTGCTGTGACCGGTTGGGGTGAAAGAAGGAAAACAGGATAAAGACATGCTGTGGAAGAGAGACAGAGATTAATAACAGATATGATTCAAGGCAAAGAGGTCTTACTAGTAGTGCTTTTCCTGGAGTCTGAATTGGACATAATTTCCACTCTTTCAGAAGATTCAAATGGTAAGTCGGTTTCAGTTTCTTCTTTTCGGGCTTCTGCATGTCATTGGCCCTACCCTGTGAAGATCTGGATATAGTCCTTGGCATTTTGCCGGGAGTTTACTGTTAGCAGAAGAGAGGAGTAAAAGAACCTTTTGACCAGGCTGGAATTCACGGTGTCCTTTGCTGAAGGTCATACCAGGTCTTCTGGCTTTTATGAGCCTCACACAAGTTGATCTCAGCCTCTTCACAGTTTCTTGATAGCTAGGGTTAGGGGCCCTCTACATCCCAGCCATAGAGTAACTTGAAAGACAAGAACCCAGTTAAAACCTTGGGAACTTATCTGAAGCCAAATTCAAGTCAATTCAGTTGAATTTTTTTTATATAATGCCATCTCACAACAATGGTCACCTGCAAGATGATAGCCTCCCCATTCTCTTCCTTGGTGTGCTGCTTTGGCTGCATCTAGCACTTGTAAAGGCTCTTGAGATGAAAGTAAGTCTCAGTCGGTCATCACCAGGTGGGACAGCACTGGACTGAAACTTCTGCTGATACATCTCAGGCAAAATGTCAAATTTGGTTTGCAGTGCAACTTTTAGATCATTATAGCAATGGGCTCCTTCCCCATCCATTCCAGTCATCTCCAGGCTTTGGTAATCTATTCACAATGCAACTTCCCCCATCTGGTAGGGTGGTGTTTTTGGCTCATTTTTGGCCTCCACTTTAACACCAGCTGATCGAGCCAGTTGCTCACCTCTTGAGACTAATAAGAGGGGATATCCACTGAGTGATGCCTGCTACTCATTGGCATGCTGGTGTGGGCAGTACAAGTCTGGGGCTGCTAGCTGTTGCTGTCCTTTGGCCTGCTGTTTTACCTGCCATGGTCCCCTCAGGTGGTGTTTGGACAGTGCTTCCCTTAACCTGGGGACCTTGAGTGCAGCTGATCAGTTCATGGGAAAGAGATCCTCAGTCCTCTGAGTTCTGCCAGAAGAACCTCCTCCCTCTTTTGCTGTCCTACCTGGAAGTCCCTCTTTATTGCAAGCAGGTCACCATCTGTGCCATGTGTTGCGTGTTCCAAGTTGCTGCTAGGCAAGTCCTGTCCTCCCCCTCTGCTGATGAAAATGACGTAGGGACGGTCTACCATGCAGGATCTTCTCTAGCCGATACCTTCTCCTCTTGAAGCTCTTGCTGCTGGGACTGCAGCTCTGTGTGCGGGATTGGGGCCAATTCTGGCCCAACTTGGGTACTTGACACCCCTGCTGTATATCCTTTATCTATTTTAAGGTAAGTTAATCCACATTGTGTTCAATAAGGATGCCATGTGTTATTACCATCTACGTCCTGGTAAAGTAATTTTTCAAAGAAATCAACCTCTTTACTGCTCTGATATCTTTTCCATCTCAAGACAGTCATATTAGTGGAACAGCCTTACAAGAAAAGATTTGCTAGAATATTTTCCAAACATCCTGTTTGTGTCTACAGGTGTGTCAAGACAATTGTAAAAATTGTTATCAATATACTGAAGACTGAAGTCAACCAAGGCACTCTTTTAAGTAAGGTATTTGGATTTGTCCAGCTGAACCCAGCTGTGTACTAGACTGGCAGATTGAAAATAAGGCAATGTAAGGAGACCTCCTACCGCATAAATCTGTTCTACTCATGTCTAAAATTCCACCAGAGAAAACAAACAGAAGCCAACAAATACAAGGAAATAAAAGAGAATAAGTGTTCATTCAACTTCATGTCAGAAGAAATGAAGAAAGTGTCAAAACATCAAACTAAACTGCCTGAATTAATAATGGAGAAAGTGTGTGAATTTAAAAAAAATTGGAAAAAGAAAATCAGTTTCTTTGAAAGCCATATTAATAAACTTGAACAGTATACAAAAATAGATGAGCTACAGCTGTGTGAAGGGCTACAGCTGGAGCAGGTAGCTGACGTGCTGAAGGTGACACACCGAGCGAAATGCACTCCCTGGAGCAACAGGTACTCTATTTCTTTGACTCTAGAGATATTCCCATTGACAGCAATGTCATTTCAGACTGCCATGCACATTTGAGGAAAGACACCAAAGCAACAACACTTTTTATCATTATTTTTGTGAACAGAAAAGCCAAGGCTGACTTGCTTGGGCAAACCAAACAATTGAATATTTGTCAACAAATACTTCAAGAGGAATTCCAATTTCAAGAAACAAATACAGGCAAGTGCAATGAGAAACTGTAAAGTACAGATTAAATTAAAGGGGATACTAGAAAAGGCCAAAGTCATCATGCCAAAATAATTTGTTGATTTAGATTGTTGATTAAGTGATAAGATCAATGGAGGTAACCAGACACTATAAATCTGTATAACTTACTTGTTTTTACTCAATAACAATGAGTAAACCAGAAGCTGTATAACTTGTTTTGACTTTTTAATTTCACACGTACATCATATTAAAGTATACTGAGATGAAAAATATTGACTGCATTCAAAACCTTCACATCAGGAACTGCTTAAAAGTATTTGAATGCTCTGAGTACAGACAGTATGCTGAATGTAATATTGATCCTGAAAATATCACAATATAAATCATCTGATAGTTAACATAGGAACAACTAAACAAATAACTTCTGACCAGACATCCTTAATAATCCATTTTGATAGCACAAGTCTCTGTAAGAATTTTACTCAAATCCAAGACTGTTTGTTATGATACAACAGAAACGTTTTTATTGTGGACTTTTCTGAGACATGGTTAAATGATAAACAAAACAGCATGGTTAATGAAAGATTTTGACCTTTACACCACAAACAAGACTAAGAGATGGGTCACAATATTGGTGTGGTTTTGTCTATAAGGCCCTGTTATCAGTGTCAAATTGTGCACTATGTCATTTGAAATATGAAATGTAATGGGATGTGTTATGGCTGAAATAATAACAAAAAAGGCAAACAATATAATAATTTGTAGAGCATCACATACTAAAATTAACCCATTGAGAGATCTAGGGTGCTATCACACAGTTCATCAAGACAAGACAACATAACTTATTGATTCTACCCGCATCAGTTTCTGCATGTCCTCGTTTACTACCTCCCCTGAGGTCTTCCTCTTTTCCTCTTGCTTGGCGACTTTATATTCAACATGATTTGTCCAGTATATCCACTATGGCTCCTTTGCATATGTCCAAGCCATCAAAACCTTCCCTCTCTGAATTCTCTAAAAGCTGCTCAACCTGAGCTGTCCTTCCAGTAGCTTTTAATCTTGTCCATTCTGGTTAATGAAAACCACAACATCTTCACCTCTGCCTCCTGTCTTTATTCAGTGCCACCTCTTCACACCGTACATTATGACAGATTTAACTACCACTTTTGCTGCTATACTGTCACAAATCATCCTTGACACTTGTTTCCACCCACTACACCCTGCTTGCACTCTCGTCTTCAGTTCTCTTGTGTAATGGTGATTACTTTGGCTGACCACAGGTATATTTTAGCTCATCTACCTTTAATCCACCTGTCTCCATCTAATTCACGCACATATTCTGTTTTGCTTCTACTTACAGTGATTCCTGCTCTCTCTGGACTGTCTTCCACCTGCTCCCTACTCACATTACACTTTCGTCTTCAAAAAAGGAAAGAGGACAAGGACAGTTGGTGGTGGAATGAGGACGTACAGGAAACTCCTGTTAGTCTGTCCAACACCATCGGAAACAAGAAGGCTAATTGCCAACATTTGCAGTAATCTTTCCCCCATCTCAAATTCATATGCAACTTCTACTGCACATCTGACCATTGTCTCGCTGTCCTCATACATATCCTGCACCACCCTAACATACTCCTCTACTCCATTAGGCCTACACTGCTGGGGTTTTCCAATGATGCACTGAGTGTTTCGTCTTCACCTATCTATTTTCACTCTCTTTGTCTCCATATTGTTACGGCCCCTGGCCTCATGTGGCCCCGCCCTTATTTGAATATATGAGTTTTTTTGTTTGTTTAAATCACTCCTTAGCCCAGTGAGTTGTTTCACTAACGGTTTTCAGTTGTGGTAATAAACCTTTTGTTTTTCTTTTTATCAACCCTCCTGTCTCTCGGCTCATTTATGTTACATCCCCTGTCGCCTAGCAGAGCCGGGTCGTAACATAAGTGGGGGCTTGTTCGGGATCCCTCATAGGGAGTCTTTGTTCCTGGGGGGGGGAGAAAAAAAAAAGGAGGCGTTTGTTTTAGAGTAGCCTTATCACTTTAGGCGCTATGTCGGCTGCGTTTTGTTTACAGCACTTTATAGATGCCCATCTATTGAGCTTATTAATAGCTGTCGCAAAAATGATTTGCTGCAAATTGTGGATCACTTTCAGCTGCAGGTCCCAAAAACACTCCGTAAGTGTGATTTGAAAGCTTTAGTGGTGGACAAGTTGGTGGAAGCTGGTGTGATTCAAGCGCCTGCTTTGCCGGTGGTCTCTGGTGTGCCAAGCCAAGCTGCCTTAGTTGAGGAGGGCCATAAGAATGGTTCTTGTGGGGATGGCGAGGGAGATGAGCAGGGAGATGAGCAGGGAAAAACGCCGCGCACGCTTCCTCCACTTCCTTCCTCCTTCCTTCCACTCTCCTCTGGGAGTTCTGAAGGCAGAGAAGGAGCTTGGCTGAAGGTGCGGCTGGCACATCTCCAATTGGAGGCTGAGGAGAAGGCCCAGAACAGGCGGGCTCAGCTAGAGCTTGAAATAAGAAGGCTGGCGATAGAGGCAGACAAAGCCGTTAGGCTATGAAAGCTTGAGCTGGAGTCTCAGCCACAAGCCTCATCTGCCTCTGCTGAAAATTCCGGTTCCACCTCCTCATCCGCTTCTGCTTTTGATATCAGTAAGTGCATTTCTTTAGTGCCCGCTTTTAGAGAAACTGAGGTTGATACATACTTTGTAGCATTTGAGTGTATCGCTGGCGCGTTGCAGTGGCCTAGTGATATTTGGCCTCTTTTGTTGCAGTGCAAACTGTCCGGCAAAGCCCAAGAGATGGTGGCTGTGCTTTCTTTAAAGGACAGTTTAGATTACTCGTGTGTTAAAACAGCTGTTTTGCAGGCATATGAGTTAGTCCCCGAAGCCTATAGGCAGAGGTTTCGCCAGCAAAAGAAATTGCCAACCCAAACTTATGTGGAGTTTGCTACAGAAAAGGGGATTCTCTTTGATAAACGGTGCATTGCTTTAAAAGTGAGTGACTATGATGCTCTGCGTGAGTTACTTTTGTTAGAGGATTTTAAGAAATGTATTCCTGAGCGTATTGTGCTATATTTAAATGAACAGAAAGCGACTTCTCTCGCATCTGCTGCTGTTCTTGCTGATCATTTTGTGCTCGCTCATAAATCCTCGTTTACTGGCAGAGAGAAGCCATGGGCTAGCGCTGTGCAACAGCCCCACATGGCTAAAGTGTCTGGTTCCTGGGAAAACCGCGAATGTTTTTACTGCCATAAAATTCAAAATCCTGCTCCTCACATACAAGGTCTTAAATAATCAGGCCCCATCTTATCTTAATGACCTTATCACCCTATTAGAGCACTTCGCTCTCGCTCTGCAGGCCTACTTGTTGTTCCTAGAGTATTTAAAAGTAGAATGGGAGGCAGAGCCTTCAGTTTTCAGGCCCCTCTTCTGTGGAACCAGCTTCCAGTTTGGATTCGGGAGACAGACACTATCTCTACTTTCAAGATTAGGCTTCAAACTTTCCTTTTTGCTAAAGCATATAGTTAGGGCTGGACCAGGTGACCCTGAATCCTCCCTTAGTTATGCTGCAATAGACGTAGGCTGCCGGGGATTCCCATGATGCATTGAGTTTTTCCCTTCCAGTCACCTTTCTCACTCACTATGTGCTAATAGACCTCTCTGCATCGAATCATATCTGTTACTAATCTCTGTCTCTCTTCCACAGCATGTCTTTCATCCTGTTTTCCTTCTTTCACCCCAACCGGTCGCAGCAGATGGCCCCGCCCCTCCCTGAGCCTGGTTCTGCCGGAGGTTTCTTCCTGTTAAAAGGGAGTTTTTCCTTCCCACTGTCGCCAAAGTGCATGCTCATAGGGGGTCATATGATTGCTGGGTTTTTCTCTGTATTTATTATTGTGCTATCTACTGTACAATATAAAGCGCCTTGAGGCGACTTTTGTTGTGATTTGGCGCTATATAAATAAAATTGAATTGAATTGAATTGAAAGCTGGACACGTGATTGCTGACTGTTTAGCCTTAAAAGGCAAAACCTCAAACTCCCAGCAACCCAAAGTGGTGGGTTTTGTGAAAGCTGAGGCCTATAATGAGGTCCATGGTTATGGTGGTAAGGTGCCGGACCCCTGTTTCGAACCATTCATTTTTGATGGCTCAGTATCGCTAACAGACAATCCATCTGATTTAAAACCTGTGCGTATTTTAAGGTACACTGGAGGTTCTCAGACTGTCATCCTCTCGAGTGTTTTACCTTTTTCTGCTGAAAGTGAATGTGGTTTTAATTCTGTTCTACAGGGGATAAAGATGGGTTACGCTCCCAGACCAGTTCAGAGTTTTTATAAAATCAACACTTGTTACAGGATTTTTCCCTGTTGCTGTTTGCCCGGCCTTGCCAATAGAGGGTGTGGCCATGTTGTTTGGCAATGATATTGCGGGAGGGTTAGTGCTCCCTCATCTGGAGGTTTTAGACAACCCCCTAAATCAGAAAACGTCTGATGTTTCCATGCACTCTGGGCTGTATCCAGCCTGTGTGATTACTTGGGCAAAAGCTCGTAAAGATACTGATGTTGCCCTCTCTGATTCGGTGTTGATGTCCTCATTTTCTGGGGAGAATGAAGTACAAACTAAAAGAAACAATGTTCTGTCACCCCCAGACTCAGTGAAACCTGAGGAGCCTGATCCATTTCCAAAGGTCTCTTTGCTGCCCTTGACTAGAGACCAGCTATCAGCAGCTCAATTAGCTGATGAAACACTGCAGAGCTGTTTCAAATGTACGGTAAGTGCTGAGCAAGTCAATAAAGAGCAACAAGCCTATTTTGTAGAACATGATGTTCTAATGTGTCAGTGGTCTCCACCAGGTGCAGAAGGTGCAGAATGGAGTAAAGTCAAGCAGATTGTCGTTTCCGCCGTGTACCGGCAGAAAATCCTGGCTCTTGCCCATGAAAGCCAGTGGTCAGGACACTTGGGCATCACAAAAACATACCAGCTACCTTTAAAGCATTTCTTTTGACCTGGTATGAAGCGTGATGTTTCTAAATTTTGCCACAGTTGCCATGTATGTCAGATTGCAGGTAAACCTAATCAGGTCATACCCCCGGCTCCGTTGTGTCCCATTCCTGTAGTGGATCAGCCATTTGACCATGTCATACTAGACTGTGTGGGTCCACTACCTAGAACAAAATCAGGAAAGCAATACCTTCTCACGATCATGTGTGCAGCTACCCGTTTCCCCGAGGCTGTCCCATTACATAAGGTTACAGCAAAATCAGTTGTTAAGGCGTTGACAACATTCTTTTCAGTGTTTGGCCTGCCAAAAGTCATACAGACTGACCAGGGCTCAAACTTTCAATCTAAGTTATTCAAACAAGTGGCTAGCACTCTAGGTGTCAAACATGTCGTGTCCTCTGCTTATCATCCTGAATCGCAAGGTGCATTAGAGCGGTGGCATCAGACCTTAAAGGCGATGCTACGCAAATACTGCCTTAAGTCTGAAAAGACTTGGGATGAGGGTGTTCCATTTGTGTTATTTGCTGCCCGTGATGCTGTTCAGGAGTCACTTGGTTTTAGTCCTTCTGAGCTGGTATTTAGCCATAGGCCACGCGGACCCCTCAAAGCTCTGAAAGAGGCATTTTTGAGCCCACACGGGGTGTCCAAAGTAAATGTAAGCAGGTATGTAAAACACTACCGTGAGCGTTTGAACCAAGCCAACGCTCTGCCTAAACAGCACCTTGCTGTTTCACAGGGAAAAATGAAACACCATTATGATAAGGCTTCTGTTAAAAGAACCTTTCAGGTGGGTGACCAGGTTCTTGTGCTCTTGCCTGTTCTGGGCTCAGCCTTGTCTGCTAGGTATAGCGGCCCCTTTGAGGTCTGTGAAAAGAGAGGGGAGACTGATTACGTAACTTGCACTCCCGACCGCAGACGCAAAACTAGCATCTGCCACATAAATATGTTGAAATTACACCATCCTCGGTCGACACCAGAGCCTGCTGGGGTCTGTGCTCCTATTGTAGCCTCAAGTCACCTAGAGGAAGGAGGGGTGGATGAGGTCGATGGTTTAAAGCTAAGTTATCCCACCTGTTCTAGACCCCGTCTGTCTAACTCAGAAATGTTGAAAGCAGTACCGAGCTTGCGCGAACATCTGTCTTCAGAGCAGCAAGAAGACATAACTGTCGTCTTGATTAATGAATACACCTGTTTATTCGGGGATGTGCCAACTCGGACTACAGTGCTAGAGCATGATAACCATAAACGCTTGCTCATGAGACAGGAGGCTGACTATTTGCTGCTACAAAGCCCCTGGAGCTCGCCTTGTATAGTCTAAGCCAGATGGCTCGCCCCGTTTTATTACAGACTTTGTATTTGTATAGCGCTTTACTAGTCCCTAAGGACCCCAAAGCACGTTACACACTGTTAAGGTTCAAAAATATTGAGGAGGAATCCAAAAATAAGCACAGATCCAGCCGGGTGCAATTAGACGGCATTTTAATGAATTACACATGTGTGAGTTCAACAACCCAATCAGTATTGAACTGTCTTACAAAAGTCAAAACAAAGACTTTATAGAGGTGAGAATTGTACCGCCCCCTCTTCTGTTGCTAGGCAGATTTAATACAGCATACGTCAGCCTAAACCACAAACGTTCAGTTAACTTTGACATAGTTTTAAAAGAACATCGTCTTCGCGTCGAAGGCAGGTGCTTCCCCTCAGCTACATCCTCGCTCTGGACATCTGGTGTACTTCCTGGAACAGACTAACACGTACGCCTCGACTTTGCAGCCATAAGCAAAATGTATTTCAACTCTTGCCTACTAAATGAGTCTATCTAATTTGTGTGTGCTTGCACGTGCGGGGGCGCGTGCGTGCTGTGTACTGCGTACGTGTCATGACCTCTCTCACTATATGTGTCTGTATGTGTGTGTATGGGTGTCTCGCCGTTAAATGCTCTCTCATCTCACCCGTTGCACTTCTGACCTGTCACCAGAACAGAGGCTCATCCTTACATGTAATACCCTAACTGGAACTATGTAATATGTTGAGTAAATGTTTAATCAAGAGCCTCTACTAAAAGCTTAATACAGTTTCATAACCTACTCACAGTAGTTGCACTCAGTGTCTGCTTTCAGTTTCACTTCTGCAAAAGCATGTAACTTCCTGTCAGCCTGCACTCAGTCTCTCACCCACTGAAGTCTGAACTTCAGTGTAAGAATATAAAAACATTCAAAAGCTTTTAAAATTATAGATTCAACTCAACAGTTTAAAGTGGTTCTTCTTGGACCTGTAATAAAGACTGATATAATACCCATATATTTGAACACCTGAATGCATCTGAATGCAACATCACTATTAATACTGAAATGGTAATGATGATTATCCTAATAGCAGCAAAATATTTCTCCTCTGGACAACACACAGACTGAGACTGTCTAAGCTGGGGCTCGAACCGGCAACCTTCCGATTACAAGGCGAACTCCCAACTCTTGAGCCACGATAGCCGCAGAACTCTGTGACTGTAGCTGACTCACATCCTCTCCCAAGAATTGAGAATTGTGTGGACAGTATTGGGACTGCTCAGTATGTCACTAAATTAGATCTTCTTAAAGGTTACTGGCAGGTCCCTTTAACTGAACGTGCCTCTAACCTCTCTGCCTTTGTAACACCTGATGATTTTCTACAGTACACAGTCATGGCATTCGGCATGTGTAACGCTCCTGCCACCTTCCAGAGGTTGGTAAATAAAGTCCTCTGTGGCCTGTCCAACTGCAGTGCCTACCTAGATGATCTAGTAATTTATACTGAAACATGGCAAGATCATTTGGAAACTCTACGTCAGGTATTTCACTGTTTGGCTCAAGTCAAAGGAGTTTGCAAAGAAAAGCGTCTGGACTTCTTTGAGTTGCTTGAAGACGTTTCACCTCTCATCCGAGAAGCTTCTTCAGTTCTAAGGTCAAATGGCCGAGAGTCCCAGATTTAAACCCAGTGGGAGTATCCCCCCAAAGAGGGACAAAGGACCCCCTGGTGAAGGGGGTCACCAGGGGGTCCTTTGTCCCTCTTTGGGGGGATACTCCCACTGGGTTTAAATCTGGGACTCAAAGATACTCCCACTGGGTTTAAATCTGGGACTCTCGGCCATTTGACCTTAGAACTGAAGAAGCTTCTCGGATGAGAGGTGAAACGTCTTCAAGCAACTCAAAGAAGTCCAGACGCTTTTCTTTGCAAACTCCTTTGACTACGATGACCTGGATGACTGAGAACCTTCACAGACATGTTTGGCTCAAGCTACTCTCAACTCTCAACTTAGCTAAGTGTGAGTTTGCCTCAGCTACAGTGACGTACTTGAGCAGGGAGGTGGAACGTGGACAGGCCCGGCCCATTGATGCCAAAGTGGCAGTGATTAAAGAGTTCCCCACACCTCGCACCAGGCGTGAGTTGCGTAGGTTTCTAGGGGTGGTGGGCTACTACAGAAACTTTTGTAAAAATTTCTCTTCTGTGGTCAAGCCACTGACTGACCTACTCAGCCCAAAGGAGTTTCTATGGTCAAGTGAGTGTCAAGATGCCTTTGAGAGTGCGAAAGCCCTCCTCTACCACAATCCAGTGTTAGCTGCACCTGATTTGACGTGACCATTTGTCAGGAGTTTTCCTGTATTGCAACTCAGGTCAGAATAAAAACGATCAGACAGGTTAACGTGTACATGTGTGAGACTCAGGGAGACTCGCACCCAGTGCAATAGTTGTCAGCCTTTTTATTCATAGCATTCTCAGAGACGTACAGGAAGAGATAAAATAGAACTGTGCTGCGTGCAGGCTTCCTGTTGAGTCTGCACAGAGTGTAACTTCCCCATTTTAAGCTGAATACTGAAAGAGCAAACACATTTAGATAATGAAATGTACTTTTAAGCATAACATAATAAAAATCCCAAAATCCTGAAATCCCTTGACATTCCCACCTGTTGTTTGATCTTTCTTTCTATATATGTACAGCAACCACTAACAGTGCATCATTCTATGGCTACTTGTAAACATTTTTAGCCAAGACATCATAAAATAGTGGGTTTTGTGAGTATGTTATATCCAAGTGTCTATCTCATTATTATCTTCTTCATTCTGTGACAGGGTGATGTAAGCATGAATTGAAGCAGTTACCATTTTTGATACCATGTTCTTCAAACAAGGTATGACACATGAAGTGAAAAGACACAATAACAGTATTATAACACCAACAAAAACAAGTCCTTTAATCAGCAGGGACTTCCAAGAGCCACATAAGCCAGTCTTCTGTGTTTGTGGCATAGTCTCGTTGTTGTGCATCCCAAAGTTGTCTGAGTGTGTTCAGAGCATCAGTCATGTTCGATGCACATTATCTGGAATGTATGTGCAACATGTGTTGTTAAAGAGGACAAATAGTCCTCCTTTCTCGGCGAGAAACATGTCCAATGCTACCCTGTGTTGCATTACTGCAATGCGCAGAGCGTCAATTTCTTGATCCCGTTCGTCGTTGATTTTACATGAAGCATTCAGAACCTTTTGTCTTTCAGTCCAAAGTTTAAATTCCTCTGGGACATCGGAACTCCATATGGAATCATGCTGCTTGAGGTCTGGGGTGCTTTGTCTTTTCCTTGTTGTTGACGTGGCGTCCATGGTTATCTTGAAAGTGGGAGCGCACTGACCTGTCCAATTCCCAGGAAGGATAAAATAGGCTCGTTGGTCACGGAGCCAGGCCATTCCTTCCACCCAAAAGGTGCCATTTGAGATGTTGCTGCTCTTCACGGGCCCTCCAGGAGCGTGTGTCTGTACTGCTTTGCAGTTGGTGGTGTTTCCCATTGGCGTGGATCCGTTCTCTTGGCGGTAGCATAGGCTGTGGCTCAAATTCCCATTGTTTTCAAGAAAGACTGGGAATGATTTAGCCTTACTTCTGTGCTTCACTTTCAGGTCAACCCAGAACCATTCGTCACATGTGCCATTTCGTAGTCCTATCTGGAGAGGTTCCTCATG
>JAQSNX010006230.1:0-26370 GCA_029532605.1 Oreochromis grahami | reverse complement strand
CCCCCGTGCTTCAAGGTGAGCTTTCATACGCACACGGAATCCACTCCTTTTACCGCGTCTCCTGTATCTCCTGTATCGTTTCTTATAAGGATTAAAAGGGGGTAGGCAGGAAAGCAAGTGGGGGAGTCTGGTGGTAGTGGGGGCGGCAAGTCCCAGAGTCCAGTGTCGATCGAAGTGATGTGAGTAGGAGAACCGGAGGTCTAGGAGTGTTTGCCGGTCGTATGTTAATAATGCACAGCCACCTGATGAGCATAATATAAAGAAAATAAAAAGTACTAAGCCATAATCCTGAAGCCGGGACAGAGAAGGTAAAGAGCAAAGAGGCAGATGCAGGCGAGAGCGAGCGTAAAGACGGCCAGCCATAGACACCGGCGCCATCTTCCACACTGCAAAAAAAAAAAAAAAGTTCATGTTGCGGTTATTTCTGCACACAGGTGTACAGGGTGTATCTAAAGATGAGACTTTTAAGATGTGTATCATTGACCACAGAAGATCAAAAGAATGAAGGCCTTCCAGTGTGGCTACGGCACAGGTGGGAGGGCAGGAGGTCACCAATTGGAAGGTCAGTGGTTTACTCCCTGGCTCCTCCAGTCATCTGCCCCTGATATAACTATGTCAGTGTGTGCATAAATGGTAGATAAAGTATAAAAGCAAGCACTTGTATGAATATGTGTGTGATTGGTTGAATAAGACCTGTAAAAAAAAAAAAACGGTTTGAGTGCTCATTTAGAGAAGAGAAGCGCTATATAAGTACTAGTTCATGTATGTTGGAAAACATTCCAAGAAAAAGCAGCACATTACTTCTACATCTCTTTTCTATAAAAATAAATGGGATACAAGACAAAGAAAGCAGTGTCTATGATCAAGTATTTGTCTATGACAAAGTGTCTTAAGGTAAATTACATATTAAACCAGTTTGGATTAGTGTTGCTATAAAGCTGGCATCACATTAACCTCTTTTTTTCTTTCTTAACAAAAACGTATTTTATTGGCAATGTTGTGAAAAAAAGAACTATTCTTCCCACAACTAAAAAATTAAATAGTTATTGGAGGATTTGTGGTTACCATGGAAAACTTTTAACCCACAAATGTAGGGTTGCTTAGTACGCGCTATACTTCAGAAGCTGCCTGAGCATTGATTGTAGTCTGGAACAATTGAATGCACCATATGGAAACTAGTTTACACAAGTTTACTAGCTTACTACATAAAATACAAAATATATGTCACTGATTTTCCTCAGCTTATGCAATTCAGGTTCGCAATTGGGCTGGTGCCTGTCATGGTCTGGGTGAGTGGCTGGAAATTTCCACCAGGTTCCTGAGCCAAGCTCTCTTACCTGGAGCTGATTGAGGCAATTAGGCTGGGAGATTTAAGCTCCATGCTGACGTCCCTTCTCCGCCAGTTCGTCAACAACTCTATGTTGTTAACCAAGCCTCAAGGTTCATGTTTTCGACCCCTTGTTGTCTTGTGCTCTAGTTGCTCCTGGAAACTCCACGGCTCAGAACTACTCATCTCTTGGATTCTGGCTCACCTACCCGTTCAACGCTTCTGTCACTCCTCCTGCAAAGTAAGCTGGGAAAAAGCTATTATACTCACCTTTTCTGAAACTCACCACTGGCTGCATCCAAATTCCATTCTCCTCTCTCCCCAGTGTGATCACGCTCCAGTTGCCTTCCCGGTCCTGTTTCTCTGCTTTGCCACAGCCACATTACCACACCACGTTCACCAAACCACTGTATATTTTGTCACTGCCAAGTGTTAGTTGTGTAATTAATAAACATTGTTAAATCATTCCTCCTATCTCTGCTCTGGGTTTCTGCACTTGGGTCCAGTTCAGTTACCTGGCCTCCGGCCATTTGACAGTGCCTATCTCAGTGGACAGGTAGAGAGGTGGGGTACACCTTGGATTGGTTGCCGCTCATTCATTGTGCAATCTGGGATTTGCAGTTGTTTATTGGATGAGTAACCCACCACAAAATTCAAAGTCCAAATTGCCTTGCACGTGCAAACCAATTTTAAAATGAATGACATGCCCAGCAGTGCTAACTGGGGCAGTTATTAAATAACTAAATGAAAACTCAGTTTCCTGCAAAGGAAAATATTTTTTTAAATAACTGATGAGTGTGTGTTTCCTATAATTTAAGGATTTAACTGGGGTTTTACTATTATAACTGTAATATACAGATGTCCCCTATACAACTCATACAGAGTTAAATGGTATTTATTATCTAAGATTTTTTACTTCACAATTTGTTGAAAAAAATGAATAAAAATATTATTGGAGCATCTATAGAAGAAACAAATGGGAAAAAAATTATTCATGTGTTTTTTTCTTTTTTTTCTCTCAGTCCTTCCTCTATAACCTCTTCTGCAAAGAGTGAATACCCTAAAGCTTTTCACTAACAATCACAAGCTTGACTTCCCAGAGCTCATTTAACAAAGAAAAAGCAAAACAAACAATAAATAAATAAAAATGGCACCTTCAGTTGTTAAGTAAACTGCAATATCACTCATGTGTGCACCTTGGATACCAACTAACAGTGATCATACTATAGTGCACAAGACCATCTCATTCTGTCTAAAAAATTAAGAAATAAGATGTCATGCATCATAAACAATAAGTAACAGACAAGTGTATACTTGCATTATACTTTACAATATAATGCATCAGTACAATGACTACAAAGTTGGCTTGGACATAACTACACCATTTTAAACAGGCATTGCTTGCTTCACTCAAGAAAATGAATGAGCTGGATTGTTCAGTGTATGTTAATTATTTATTTTCATTTTACTTAAATTATATGTTTTTGTTAAGTTAAAATATGTTTTTCTAATAAAGTCTATTGTGTCTATTATTGTCTGTACAGAATACTAATGTGTTACTTGATGGCATAACATTTAAGCTAATAAGGATCGATATGCTTCGTATATCCACAAGGTTGCAGTAATGCAAAAACAGTTGTAATAAAACCCCGAAGAACAACAAGGTTTCATGGCTTAGGCCTGCTCATGCGCAAGACTTCAAATTTAACTTAAAAACGTTGTTTTTGGCGCTTTGAGAGGTAAGACCACTTTTTTCTTTGACTATGTTGTGTAGTATCTACATGTTGAGCATGGTTATATTTTGTGTTTGTCTTACAAGACACTTTATATAGTTTGCGTGCGTCTGTGCTACATTAATTTTACTGGGTCCTGCCAAAGCCTGCCATCCTAACACGGGAACCGTGAGACCACTGGACAGTTAGTGTGTATAGGTATACATCGTGTGCAAGATTTTTGGTAATAGATGAAGTATGCCCCTCACAGAGCAAACCTGGGTTTAAGATGAAATATAATATTAGAAGGGATGAAATTTAGTGTGCCCGACTATTACAAACAACTATATTAACTGCTTACATGTTAACATGCTTATTTTGTGGAATGTGTAAGAAACATTTTTATTGTTTTTTTTTTTTTTTTAAGGGATTAGCTACAGGGGTTCATGGGGTTATTTTTTCATTTGCTTTCTTGGGATTCTTTTACTGTAATCTGAGAGTCACAAATATTGAATAGGACAGCAAGGATAGCATGAAGTTGTGATATTTAAAATCCAAAAAGTCGAGGGTAAAAGCCACTGTTATGCTGTATCAGTAATCTGTATTATGTAAAAATGGTCTGTAAATACAGCATGTTTCCTAGCGGAGTTATACATATCAACATAGTTATAAATTACATTTTGTTAAATCACACACTTAATTTTTTATAATGAAATTATTCGTGACATATGAGTGGACAGACAATGGAGGTCGACAGACCTGGTGATAATTGTTTCTATAGAAAGTTAGCACATGGCAGTGTCAATCTCTTGCTTTTCTTCTGAGTAGTATTTTATTTAGTTGTAATTCAATCAGTAATTTGCTTCTTGAAATTAAGTAATGAATTTCTTGTTTTACTTTCTAAATTTGGGATCCTGGCCTTTACCTGCTCCCTCTTAAACTGATGTGGTGTATGTGGTATGTGAAGTGCTATACTTTTCAAAAGAAAACTGTTTTATAAGTTATATTTTTCTTAGTGACCCATCCCATGCCCCTGCTATTTCTTCTCCAGATCTGAACCAGTGTAAAGGTTGCAGTTCAAAGGCCTGAGGTATGAAATTCTTTTCAGATCAGCTGTGATCAATATTATTTGGATCTTGATAAATAACAATAAAAGCTGTAATGGCTCCATTAGCATTTTGTGTAAATGTTTGTGTGAAATTATAGCTTTAATGAGGTCTTTCTACATTATTTTTAGTTGTAAAGTATGTATATGTGTACATATAGTATATATATTTACAGGACAGTATGTTGTGTTTCTTGACATGTTTTCAGGTGGAAACAGAATTTGTGAGGATTACTACTGCTCCACTTGTTCCAAGGCTTTTTGCACAACTTGACCAATACACTGACCAGCTCATAAAAGTCTTCAAGGAAAAAAGGAGGCGCTGCAGGGAAGAAAATTAGACAAACTTTGGCCCCAGCCCGCCAGGTGTGTTATTCTGTTGGTAGCAAAATATTATGGCATTATAAGATCACTTTCAAATTTAAACAGCTAGTGTATGATAGCTGCACAGTGTTCATTGTACTTACATTTATATTAAGCAAAACAAAGTTTGGTACTCAAAACTTTGGAAAATTAAAATTACCTAATCATAAGTAAAATTTTATCCCTCAATTATGGGTTAAACCATAAGTGAATGGTTTTATTTTAAAGATCAATTTTTGAATGCAAAAAAAGATGATGTATTTCTTTTCTTTACCTCCGTTATGGTCATATATAGTGTGGTGGAAACCCTGCCCAACAGGTTAACTATTCATGTCCATGTGATGATTAGTTGGTCTTGTGTACATGTCTAGCTCTGCAGTAAATATGTCATTCATATTTCGTATATAATGTGAGTTTGTGTCATCCTAAAGTATTTCTGTTTTCTCTTCCTGTATCTCTGCCACTCTCTACAGAAGGAAACTATTGAAAAGCGGAGGGAGTGTGTCCTCAGTGCACTACCTCTTTACATGAATGAAGACCCAAGCATCCTCTTCAAAGAATACCTGGTTGGCAATTTGAGTGTAGTTTTTTTTATCTGTATTAAACCAAATCTTGAATAACTAATGTTGTTGCATGTTGTAATGTTGTTGTTATTATAATTTGCACGTAACCTGTTAAAATGTTTTTGGGAACATATATATATATATATATATATATATATATATATATATACATAGAGAGCGATAGAGAGAGAGTCTGTAGTCTAAAATAGTGCCTCACTGGGGTGCATGTTCCCAATAGAGATTGAAAATGTGACATCATTCTGGGGTAAAACCGCAAAGGATTGTGGGAACGAGTGGCAAGCGGTACTAGCGCACGCAGGCTTTCACATGTAAACAGTCACACAGCGCTAAAAAGAAACACAAAAAATGGCAAGAAGGTTTTGTATTATTAACTGCAATAGCCGGTCGCATGACAGCCACGGGAAGCCGATGGGTAAAGAGATCAGTTTTTATCGGATTACGTCGTGGAAGAGAAAATGTTCAAACCATGTTTCCGAAGTAACAAAGAGCCGATGGATGGCCTGGATTGCAGCCATTCGAAGATTCAATTCAATTCAATTCAATTTTATTTATATAGCGCCAAATCACAACAAAAGTCGCCTCAAGGCGCTTTATATTGTACAGTAGATAGCACAATAATAAATACAGAGAAAAACCCAACAATCATATGACCCCCTATGAGCAAGCACTTTGGCGACAGTGGGAAGGAAAAACTCCCTTTTAACAGGAAGAAACCTCCGGCAGAACCAGGCTCAGGGAGGGGCGGCCATCTGCTGCGACCGGTTGGGGTGAAAGAAGGAAAACAGGATGAAAGACATGCTGTGGAAGAGAGACAGAGATTAATAACAGATATGATTCGATGCAGAGAGGTCTATTAGCACATAGTGAGTGAGAAAGGTGACTGGAAGGGAAAAACTCAATGCATCATGGGAATCCCCGGCAGCTTACGTCTATTGCAGCATAACTAAGGGAGGATTCAGGGTCACCTGGTCCAGCCCTAACTATATGCTTTAGCAAAAGGGAAAGTTTTAAGCCTAATCTTGAAAGTAGAGATAGTGTCTGTCTCCCGAATCCAAACTGGAAGCTGGTTCCACAGAAGAGGGGCCTGAAAACTGAAGGCTCTGCCTCCCATTCTACTTTTAAATACTCTAGGAACAACAAGTAGGCCTGCAGAGCAAGAGCGAAGTGCTCTAATAGGGTGATATGGTACTACAAGGTCATTAAGATAAGATGGGGCCTGATTATTTAAGACCTTGTATGTGAGGAGCAGGATTTTGAATTCAATTCTGGATTTAACAGGAAGCCAATGAAGGGAAGCCAAAACAGGAGAAATATGCTCTCTCTTCTAGTCCCTGTCAGGACTCTTGCTGCAGCATTTTGGATTAGCTGAAGGCTTTTCAGCGAGTTTTTAGGACATCCTGATAATAGTGAATTACAGTAGTCCAGCCTGGAAGTAATAAATGCATGAACTAGTTTTTCAGCATCACTCTGAGACAGGATATTTCTAATTTTAGAGATGTTGCAAAATGGAAGAAAGCAGTCTTACATATTTGTTTAATATGTGCATTGAAGGACATGTCCTGGTCAAAAATGACTCCAAGGTTCCTCACAGCATTACTGGAGGCCAAGGTAATGCCATCCAGAGTAAGAATCTTCTTAGATACCATATTTCTAAGATTTTCAGGGCCGAGTACAATAACCTCAGTTTTATCTGAATTAAGAAGCAGAAAGTTAGCGGCCATCCAGGTCTTTATGTCTTTAAGACATTCCTGCAGTTTAACTAATTGGTGTGTGTTATCTGGCTTCATGGATAGATAGAGTTGCGTGTCATCTGCATAGCAGTGAAAATTTATGCTATGTCTTCTAATGATGCTGCCTAAGGGAAGCATGTATAATGTAAATAGAATTGGTCCTAGCACTGAACCCTGTGGAACACCATAATTGACCTTAGTGTGTGAAGAGGACTCTCCATTTACATGCACAAATATAACATCCCAGAACACTCCAGCTCACATGTTAGTCTGCTCCAAGCATTTCCACAAAGGTACGTCTTCTGTTGTAGTTATTACGTAATTTATCATAACATAGTTGTTGATGTAGGTTGCAAATAATTCTTATATTGATTTGAATTGAATTCGTTGCGCTATGCTGCTTTGTTCACTGTGGCTTTGCGGGCTAATGTTTGTTGTGTTTTGTAAGAAAACCAGCCTACAAAATGCTGGAATGCTGCGATCCAGACTGGGCACCCTCTATCAACCTGGGTCATACCGAGTTTAAAGCTGCTATCACAGTGAGATTTGATCGGTTAAGAGAGAGAGCGATATCAAAACAGCCACGAAACATCCCGCATATATGTGCCCAAGTGTTGAAGCAATCAAGTGATGAATAACTGTTTTCCAGTATGTTGTTTTGCAATGGGGTTTTTTTGGTTGCATTGTTGATTTGTTTTTTACCAAAGCAGCTAATAAAGCATAATGGAATACACTTTTGCCTCTTTCTTGTAAGCTTCTATAATATAATGAAACAATAATGCCAGTCATAAATAAAGACAAAAAATTGAATGAATTACGAAACACTCATTTTATTTCTATTAGATCTGAATATGTTGTGTAATACTACAACCTGAAATGACAAATAGATTGCGTTTGCCTGTACAGGAGATAAAGGAAAAGAATTTAACAACAGCTGTGAAATGGAATAGTCCAAATCACCAAAGTAAATTGGACCTGGGCTTGTTGCAGGGACCTGAAGTTAATAAACATCTTGTGAGTGTATGCACTCACACTTAGGACCATATAATAATAAATATGTCCGTGATGAAAGTTGGGCAGCACGCTAACATCCTTACTCCACTCTGTATGCTCGTATGGGTCTAACCCTTTCACTCCTTTGATTTTTTCCTCATACTTTTTTTTTTTGCTTTTTCGTCAAGTCTGTCCTTGTACGGACCTGCCGTCTTCTCCGTCGTTTTGTACATAACTGTTTTGGGGGCAAATAAAATGCAAGTGGGGATTAAAACAGCATAATTAATGATTACCGGTGTTGGAAATACTAGCGCTTGATGCAGTGTTTTGATTTTGTTGCCACTCGTACCTACAAAGCAATGCGCGAAAGTCACGCGGTCTGTCAATCTCTATATTATGTTTACTTCATTAAAGGGTAGCTTTGGCTCTTCTTTTTTTAAAAAACACACACAAAAAAAAACTGTACGCCATTTTTCTATGTTCTTGTGTCTAATTGACAAATGGGTTTGGTTTTTGTACTCTCCGTTGTAAAGGATTCTGATGCTACAGCTGTTCAAAGGGAGCTGGAACATATTACCCTTGCTATATTCACCATCAAAAGAGCTGATGCCAACACTCCAACGCCAAGGATTTAATTGAGAGATGATACTGCACCAGAAATTTTGAAGGGTGGTGTGTATATTAACATTCAAGGCATATTGTTATGAGGTGTGTATAGGAATTTCTTTTACTTTTGTATTAATCACATTATTTTATTGTATGATGCCTTGGTGCCACTGGATTTTAACATGTCTCACACTCATACAGTAAGACAGATGGTGGGGGTCTGGTAAGGAAGTTGGGGGGATTTTAACATGTCTCACTCTCATACAGTAAGGCAAATGGTGGGGGTCTAGTAAGGAAGTTGGGGGGAAGCAGACAACTCCACAGGAAGAATCTTTTGTCTCTTTGAGGACTCTGGGAGGTAGCAAGGGAGTGTGAACCTTAAGGTGTGAAACAGCTGTGTACTTCCTTTTGTTCCTGAAGAAGGTATTTAACTGAGAGCCATGCTAGGCTCAGGTGAGACTCTGCTGACCGTTTGCCCCGCGATCATGCAGGCTCTCCACCAAGCTGGGTTTTTCTGTTCTTTGTGATTAAAGAATGTTAGCTACCGCTCACCGCTTGTCTGCAGGCTTTATTTAAATGGAAAACTTTCACAACAGGTGGAAGTATGTTCATATTGTGTTTGTGCTAGACTGTGTGCACTGTAAAGGTAATTGCAATACATACTAAGAATAAGTGTAAGTTAGGAATGCAATGTAAATATATCATTTATGTTCATACAACATAACTTGATTTTGGTAGTCTTAAATATCTCTTGTTAATCCTAAGAAGTTTTTTAAAATTAGATGACCTAAAGATTTTTGCTTTAAACTAACACAATGCAATTTCGTGGAACCTGTTGACAAAATAATTTTAATTAAAGTCAACGTTTCATTTTTTTTTGAGTGTTTGTTGGGTTTTAGCTCATTGCAGCTAGCTATGATGTATCAATCATTGAAATCAGTACAGTTCATAGATTTCAGTAGTCATTTGCAAGCTAGCCATCAAGCTTTTCAGATGTGACTTAGTTACAGTGAAAGAATTTGGGGTTAGTTTGTAGTGATTAGTCAGTTAATTTGCCATAAGGAATTCAAATTAATTAGCTTAGCTCATCCATTTATGACAACGGTTCATAATATGGTGAGTATAAAGCTAACATCAGTATTTGAGATTGATTGACAATGGTCTACAGCCAATCAGGACGCAATACACAATGGGCTGTAAAAAAAAAAAAAAAAAAAAAAGGATGCAAAATTGCACAAAAAAAATCAGCGCAACAGCAAGGCCGTGAAAGGTGAACCGCATTATACTGAGGGACCACTGTATAGATATTTATATTTATTTATACTATGAATTTTATTAACCATGGAATATTCAATAATAATATAACTAAACAATTAAAACTTAAGAAAAGCTTTGGCTTTCTTTTAATTTTCTATAAAATGACATTCTTAAAAAAAATCCAATTTCCGGTTAAATTACAGGTACTGCGCTGCAGTATTATATCTATCTAATAGACTCCAATTTGTCCATGTAATCCTCCAAGGTTAATTATTGAGTTCCACAGGGTTCAGTGCTAGGACCAATTCTGTTTACATTATACATGCTTCCCTTAGGCAGTATCATCAGAAGGCATAGCATACATTTTCACTGCTATGCTGATGACACCCAACTTTAATTTTAAAACTGGGTCATTTTAAAACTGTGTATATACTATATATTCTGTTTATTTATTATCTCATTCTTATTGCCTATTTGTGCCCTGTCCTTATCTTCAACGTCATGCTGCTCTGTTGTAGCTTAATTGCCCTTGGGGATAAATACAGTCTTTCTGATTCTGAACTTTATATATCATGAAGCCAGATAACACATTAGTTAAACTGCAGGAATGTCTTAAAGACATAAACACCTGGATGGCCGCTAATTGTCTGCTTTTAAATTCAGATAAAACTGAGGTTTATGTTCCTTTAACCATTGGAAATTGTGCTGAAGTTTCTAAACTAGAATCTTGTCTATCTGCAATTAAGGGCTGGTTATCGGATAATTTCTTGCTCCTAAATACTGATAAAACAGAATTGATGGTCACTGGGCGTCACAAATTTCAGCACTTGTCCCAAAATTTCATCTTGAGAATTGAAGACAGTGTCATAAATTGCAGGGACAAGGTAAAAAACTTGGGCGTGTGGTTCGACATGGTGCTCTCTTTCGAGTCTCATGTAAAAGAGATAACAAAGACTGCCTTTTATCATTTGAGGAACATAGCCAGAATCAAACAAGTTTTGTCAAGCGACACTGCAGAGGTTCTTATCCATGCATTTGTGTCTTCACGTATTGATTATTGTAACGCTCTTCTTTCTGGGCTACCAAAGAAAAGTTTTAGAGGTTTACAGATGGTGCAAAATGCAGCTGCTCGCATTTTAACAAGGACTGGGAAATTTGAGCATATTAGCCCTGTACTGAACTCTCTGCATTGGCTACCTTGTCAGGCTTGAGCAGATTTTAAGGTCCTGCTGCTCACCTACAAGGCTTTAAATGGATTGGCACCTACATACCTCTCCGACTTTTTACATCTTTATGTTCCATCCCGTGCTCTCCGATCTCAGGACTCTGGCCTTCTAAAAGTTCCTAGAGCCAGAAAAAAGACAATTGGAGAGCGTGCTTTTTCTTTTCGTGCCCCATTTCTGTGGAACAACCTCCCTCAAGATATTCGGCAGGCGTGCTCTGTGGAGGTTTTTAAAACTAAGCTGAAGACACATTTGTTCACCCTATCTTACATGTCTTAATTCTATTGCTTTTAGTTTTTAAATTTTTACTGTTTTTAACTTGTATTGTGTCTTTTACCTGTATTGCTATGTATCGCTTTTATTTTACTTATCTTTTTAGTTTTAAATAGTTGTACAGCACTTTGTTTGAAAGCGCTTTATAAATAAAGTTATTATTATTATTATTATTATTATTATTATTATTATTATTATTATTATTATTATTATTATTATTATTGTACTGGGCCCTGAAATTTCTAGAAATATGGTCTAACCAGATTCTTACTTTGGATGGCATTACCTTGGCCTCCAGTAACACCGTAAGGAACCTTGGATTCAATTTGGATGATTTGGAAGATCCTTCAATGCACATATTAAACAAATATGTCGGACTGGATTTTTACATTTGTGCAATATCTCTAAAATTAGAAATATCCTGTCTCAGAGTGACAATGAAAAACTAGTTCATGCATTTATTACTTCTAGGCTGGACTACAGTAATTCATTATTATCAGGATGTCCTAAAAACTCCCAGGAAAGCCTTCAGTTACTCCAAAAAGCTGCAGCAAGAGTACTGACAGAGAGCAGAGAGCAGATTTCTCCTATATTGGTTTCCCTTCATTAGGCTCCCTGTTAAATCCAGAAATGAATTCTAAATCATGTTCCTTACATACAAGGTCTTAAATAATCAGGCCCCATCTTATCTTAATGACCTTATAGTACCATATCACCCTATTAGATCACTTTGCTCTCACACTGCAGGCTTACTTGTTTTTCTGTTTTCTGTTTTTTCCCCTACATTATTTAAAAGTAGAATGGGAGCCTTCAGTTTTCAGGCCCCTCTTCTATGGAACCAGCTTCCAGTTTGGATTCAGGAGACGGATATGATCTCTACTTTCAAGATTAGGCTTAAAACTTTACATTTTGCTAAAGCATATAGTTAGGGTGACCCCAAATCCTCCCATCGTTATGCTGCAATAGGTATCAGCTGCTGCGGGATTCCTTGTGATTTGGCATTATATAAATAAAACTTACTTGAATTGAATATTGGCCAGGGGATTAGTGGTGCCTGATTTCCTCCAGACATGAAGTTCAAGCTCCAGGAAAAGCATGTGCCGTTTACTGGGGACTGGCTTTCGTCTGACCACTGTCCCATGCAGCCCTGATTGGTGGAGTGTTGCAGAAATGGATGTTGTTCTCGAAGGTTCTCTTCTCACCACAGAGCAATGCTGGAGTTCTGTCAGAGTGACCATCGGGTTCTCAGTGACCTCCCTTACTAATGCCTGTGTCCTGGTGGTTCCAAATGTCTTCTGTTTGTGGATGATATATGCCACTTCATTCATTGCTACCTTCAGTGCTGCAGAAACTTTTTTATACCCTTCCTCAGATCCTTATATAGACAGGTGTATGTGTTAGGGTGCCTTTTTTCAGATGCCCAATTCTATTTAATTTGGCTGGATTGCATTCAGCTGTTTCTTTTAGGTAAATGGACTGATTCTTATAAAGCGCTTTTCTACTCTCCCGGAGTACTCAAAGCGCTCTATACAACATGCCTCATTCACCCATTCACACCCACTCATACAAGCACTTCTATATACAAGTGCAAATTAACTTGCATTCACACACATTCACACTCCGATGAACACATCGGAGGGCAATTTGGGGTTAGTATCTTGCCCAAGGATACTTGACATGCAGACTGGGGAAGCCAAGGATCGAACCACCGATCCACCGACCTTCCGATCAGTAGCTGATCTGCTCTACCACCGCTGTGGCTCAGGTGGTAGGTATTTGTTAGTTTTCACTTAGCATGCATACACTGTGTTTTGGTTTTCCCAGATAATTGCACAATAAGCAAATTGTTACTAGAAGGGCCTGTTCCTTTGCTAGGCACTGAATAGGTCTGCAACATAAAGCATGCCTTGTAATTATTAAACGGCAAGGCAGTAATTGGTTTTACTCTGACAGTACAGTAGGCACTATTATTGCAACAGACACTAAATGGTATTGTTATGATGACCACTAATTGGTAATGTTGTGACACTTGAGAGAAAGATAGCACCTGTTCTCATTCTGCAGAAAACAGTCCAAGACGGTTGCTAAGAAACAGATCCATGACTGTATGTCTATGTGTGTGTGAAAGAGAAACATAAAGGGTGTGAATGTGTGTGTGCATGGATTTGGGAGGGGTGATTTTAGTAGTTATAGGTATATTGTTTGTCTAACACAATGAACAACAACAACTGTCATTGTTATATAAATTATAGTAACATCCACTATCCGACAGCAGTTACCTGATAAGTACCTGGAGAACCTGTGTAGGTTATAGGTCAGAACCTGTAAGGTACACAGGCTTGCAGCTATACTTGTGTTATTGTAGGGTCTTTTAACGTGACAATATAAAGCGCCCCAAGGCAGCAGTTGTTGTGATGTTGCACTATAGAACTATAACTAAATTGAACTGAACACTATTCTTGCAATGGTGTCCTCCAGCAGGACAGTGCTGAATGAAAACAACAGGAGGATGAAGAAAAGTTGATCTGAACTGCAGACTCCACAGGTCGAGCATTTACAACCCACAGGACCTAAAGGATCCCCTGCCAACATCCCAGTGCTGCCCATGCCCTTATGGGTCATCCCTTAGGGGTGAGAGTAAACTAGAGAACAGCGGGTGATTTTAATGTTATGGCTGACTCCATTTTTAGATTAAAACTATATTATATTAATATTTTATAATAATGCTACACTTATAAATATTGTATATTGCATGTTTATTGACAAACACCATAACAAATCTGCAGCTCTGTGAATGGTTATGTTAAGATTTATTCAGATTCTCTCATGACTCACTAAGTTGTGGTTAATAGAGGGGTTAAGAAGTAGCCCCCTTTTTTTTTCTGCAGTTAACAATGCTCTTGCGGCAACCAGCAGGTTGTCTCTGTCTGTCTGTCAGTGTCAGTGTTTTAACTTATTTTATTTCATTCTTTTATTCCTTTATTTTATTTTATTTATTTTTTTGTCTGAGGAATCCTATAGCATCGGCTTGTGCTTTGTGGAACTTCTTTTAAAGAAGATGGGTTTTTTAATTCGCATGGTTTTATTGGCAATCCTGACAGTTGTTTGGAGTCAGTGCTACTCTCAAACAATTACATACTCACGGGAGTTTCTTCTGGATCTTCGGTGGAAAGGCCCATCTCTGGACTCTTTTCACCCTCCAGTGTTTTCCAGCTCCGGGTTATCCAGTAACCACAGCGGCACTTTTGTTTTTAACAGAGTCAAAGCAAGGAAGCGGGGTAAGAAGGGAGGCCTACGTCAGCGATTGCGGAAGCAAATACGATACAATCGTATTCCTTTACCATCAATAATCCTGGCTAATGTGCAGTCTCTGAGGAGTAAATTGGATGAACTGCATTTGAATGTCGCATATTTACGTGACTACAGGGATACATGTCTAATGGCATTCACAGAGACTTGGCTCAAGGATTCTGACCCTGATTGTTCTCTGGAACTAAATGGCTCCGGGTTTCCCATACGTTTGGATCGAGACCCCGGAGCTACCCAGAAATCTCAAGGAGGAGGGGTTTGTCTGTATATAAATCAGAAATGGTGTAAAAATGTGACCGTTCGTAGACAAGTGTGTCTGCCTTACATTGAGCTCCTCTCTGTGTCTTTGAGGCCGCTTTATCTGCCGAGGGAATTCCCACAGATCAACGTCACCGTCGTTTACATCCACCCTAAAGCGAATCCTAAGAATGCGACTGACACCATCTCTAACGTCATCCACTCACTACAATCTCTCTCTCCTGAAGCCCCTAATATTGTTCTTGGGGACTTTAATCGCTGCGACTTGAAGAAAACACTGAGCAGTTTTTATCAGTATGTGACCTGTCCCACACGCTTCAATAAGACTCTGGATTTGTGTTACTGTTCCATAAAAGGTGCGTATACATCTGTGGCTGGCCCCGCCCTCGGATCACAACACGGTGCATCTTCTGCCAGTTTACAAGACTGTGCTGAGAAGAGAGAAAGTGAGGAAACACCGCATAAAGGTTTGGTGTGACGATGCCTCTTTAGCCCTGCAGGGCTGCTTTGACTGTACAGACTGGTCGGTGTTTATGGAATCATGTAGAGACATTAATGAGCTCACTGACGTTGTCTGCAGCTATATCCCCTTTTGCAGAGACATGATTATCCCTTCAAAGGTTGTGCATTTTTCCCTAATAACAAGCTCTTATGAGGATGATTCATGAAAGGAAAAAAGCTTTTATTGAAGGGAATATCTTGAAAGTTAGAGAAATTAGGAAGAAGATCAGATCAGAAATTAAAAAAGCCAAAATAAAATACAAGGATAAGGTAGAGGCAGAGATGGGTAGCAATAACTTAAGGGTGGCCTGGGCAGGCATGAAACACATGACTGGTCACTGTTTCAGTGACTGTAATAAGATAAGTCTCCCTGGTTTTAGTTCAGACTCTCAGTTAGCCAATGAGCTGAATAGATTTTATTTGAGATTTAATGATAATTATAATCCAAGGAATACACTTGATTTCTTAATAGAGAGCACCAGGCCCCCCAGCTTTGTTCTTTGATGAAAGAAGGGTGGGAAATCTTTTTAAAATGAGTAAGACTAATAAAAGTCCAGGTCCTGATAATATATGTAGCCAGGTGCTTAGAACATGCACTGAGCATGCAGTATTTTTTATTATATCTTTATTTTATCTCTTCAGCAACAGAAGGTTCCAGAGGTATGGAAAAAATCTATTATTTCTCCAGTTGCTAAGACCACAAAACCTACATCATTAAATGATTTTAGGCCTGTCGCTTTAACATCCTTAGTGATGAAGTCCTTTGAAAAACTTGTCAGGAAGGAGATCCTGCAGCAAGTAGAGAAGCTTATAGATCCACTACAATTTGCATACAGGCCTTGTAGAGGTGTGGATGATGCAGTGGTCACTCTGTTGAACTACCTTTATTGCCATCTTGATGGCGCCAAAGCTCATGCTCGGCTCTTATTTATTGATTTTTCTTCAGCTTTTAATACTATCCAGCCACATCTTTTAGTTGATAAGCTTCTTAACCACTTTAAACTTGATTTTAATCTCGTTGGTTGGATTTCAGACTTTTTAACTGACAGATCTCAGTGTGTGAGAGTAAACGGCTGTTTTTCCAAACAGCTGAACTCTTCTATTCGCTCACCACAAGGTTGTTGTCTCTCTCCTCTACTGTATATTTTGTACACTAATGACTGTCGCAGTACACAGGCCAACAGGCATTTCATTAAATACGCAGATGACACAGTCACTGTAAGCCTCCTTCATGGTGAAGAGGATTCCCATGGGCCTGTTGTGGATGAGTTTGTTTCGTGGTGTGATCAGTCATTCTTAATGATTAACACCTTAAAAACCAAGGACATGGTTATTGACTTCAGGAACACATCCCCCCATCCTGCGCTAACAGTGGTAAATGGTGCAGCCATTGAACTGGTGGACAGTTATAAGTATTTGGGGGTTGTTCTTGATAAGGCGCTGTCCTTTGAGTCACATCTTGCTGCTACAGTGAAAAAGGTTCAACAAAGACTGTACTTTTTAAGGAGGTTGAGAGGTTTTAATGTTTCATCTGAAATGATGACTCTTTTTTATAAAAGTTTTATTGAATCTGTTTTAACTTTCTGTATCATTGCTTGATACGGTAATATGTCCCTGAATAATAAAGACCAGACTTAACAACCTGGTTAAAGTGGCTGGCAAGATTTCAGGGAGGCCTCAGGTCCAGCTTGTGGACTTTTATAACAGGCAGGTGCTGAGGAAGGCAACCTCTGTCCTGTTGTGTTCAGATCATCCTCTCTTTAATGATTTTCAACTGCTTCCATCAGGTCGTCGTTATAAAGTGCCTGCAGTGAAGACAAAGAGACATAGACTGTCTTTTGTACCTAGTGCTATTATCACAGTTAATAACACTAAACCATAAGTGTTGTTGCCATTGCACATTGCACTTTTTTGATGAAAAATCTAGGTTGTTTTATCAGGCTTATATTATATTATTTTGGTGAGTGTATGTGATGTGTTGGTTGTCTGTTTGTTTGTTTGTACGGACATACTGCAAATCAATTTCCCGTTAGGGACAATAAAGTTACCATTGACCATTGACCATGTTTGGGTATGAGTTTGGTGAGTATGTCAGTACTGATTGTTGTTGAAATGCTCAGCTGACAACCTGGTGCAAAAAATGCTTTTGCCCTCCAAAGTTTGTTGTCATAAGAAATGTATGGTGAGTAAATGTTTGAATAACTCATCCATTTGTATTCTTGAGGTTGGAGCATGATGACTCAAAAGTGTCCAAACATAAGGAGTTGTAGCCAATCACTGTCTACAAGGATATCAGCTAAAATCCCAAGAACAGCCCAACAATGTCTCTTTGGTCATAGACTTCTCATTTTTCACTGTGTTTATGCTGTTGGTTCAGTCTGAGAAATCTGAGAAAAAGTACTGGACTCGATAGTGAAGTTATTGTATATAGCATTCAGAGAGATGAGGGGAATTCATATGACAATGGAGCAGATGAAATAAGGTGCATCACTGGTGGATTTTTCCCAAGTATGATCAATGATGTACATCACATTGTGTATCCCAAACAATTAAGCAAACATTATTCCCCAACAACCTCAAGCCAAAGAAATTATATGCTTGCACTATTCCCTTTAGTGTAATGAAAAACCAATCAGCTGTGTCTGAAAGTCTGTGCTTAACTTTACTAAGTTATAAATATGTCTTTTGACCAATCAGCATAATGTGAATGTGCCCAAAGAGAGCCATGACAGGCATTACTCTGTGAACTTTTGCCTACATTAGATCGGTAAGTATCATGAGATACTTAGGGTTATTATGCATGAAGGAAAGACAGATGGAGCCAACCCACCATGCCTCCACCCATTTGATCAAGGTAGACAATATCACAGACACTCAACTCGGCCATTACTCCCCCCAATGACTCTTAAGTAACTTTCACACACACACTCAAGCATGTCTGCTAAGCCTCATAGTAATGTGCAGCCACAGTGTAGCAGTAAATAGAAAACATCTGTGACAGGCACACAGCTGAAGGATTAGAGGATATGCCTCACTGCACTCTTGCTACCTGTGTAGCAAGAACCACTTTGTAGGCAAGGTCCACCTGTGGCCTCGAGGCTGCACAGACAAGTAGAAGTAAAATGTTTAAAAAATCTTGAGCAGTAGTTTCTTAGTCAACTTTTGAAGGTACATTCCCTTCTCTCTGCTCTTGAACTCAAATATTACTATGGCCAAAACATGTAACAGGATGAATTTCAATTATATTCTTTTGACTCTTCTTTCTGTACCTAAGACCTATGATGAAGGCCTGTAGAGAAAAATCTCCCCAAAAACATGGAACAGCTTCTCCAAGAACCCAACACAGACTAATCTGCATCAGAACATTAGTGTGGCTGAGGACTCTTATCAGTACACGTGCAGAACACAAAACACACCAAGTAATGTAAATTATATAACTTAAATGAGAATACGTATGTTATCATTTAAAACAAACAGGTTGGTCCAATGGAGAAAGCACTCAAAGCGCAAGCTTCTAAAGCTTACAAAAACTTCACTGTACAAGTCTAGGTGTTAATACCATGTTTTTTGACTTTTTCATTATTGTTTTATTACAAAGTGAATAACTAACAAGACAAAGTAGTAAATATAGGAGACACAAATGGAATTTTGCTGTTGTCACTACTTGTACATGCAAAATTAATGAATTGCTCAGAGGAAAATTGTTATGCTCCAAATATACTACACCAAGACCAGACTTTTTTATTGCAACCCAATTGTTTGTCAGTAGTCAGATGATGTTTTTCTTACAGGAATGAAGAAGGGAAATTTAAATGCTGGCAACCTACCTGGAATAAGTGTTTGCATCTTTCCAACAACTTTAAGAAAGAGATGTCCCCTCACTTCTTCGAATACCTCCAGGTCAGAAATTAGATCAGGGCATCGGGGGGTTCCCCGGGAGCATCTTCCTTGGGGGGCTCAACCCGAGGTAGCGGTCATGGCCAATTAGGGGCTCTGTTGGCTCTTAGGTGACGGTTTCCTCGTGGATGCGTGCAGCAGGGCTAGGGGAGGGTCTGTGCTGACGGACGTGGGTTACTGACCTGGTAGCCTGGCTGCCCCTGGGTGGGTCCGGGATGGGCGTGAGGTTCTGGGGGCACTCCGTCTCTGGGCTGGGGCCCTGGCCAAGCCTCAGGGGCTTGGGTTTCTGGTTGGTGTGTTGCCGGGGTTGTGGGCGGGTGGGTATATGGGGGCCCAGTCCTGGCGCAGGGTGCCGCCTGTGCATCGAACCACCTGGGGGGCTCTTCAACTGGTGGGGGAGGTTGTCACATCCTGCAGGAGCCTTCCTCTCTTCAGGAACTCTCTCTGCAGGAGGGGGAGATACAGGAGAGGTGGAGGAAGATCTCAGCCTGGGCGTCTATTGTCTTGTGTAGTCTGGAAGATGAGTGGATGATGGGGTGGGTGCAGTTTTCTCTGTGGTGGGGTCAGGTGGACTGTCCTGGGCTCTGTGGGGATGGGTGGCGCTGCTGCACTGGGCCCCGGTCTGGATGGGCCTGGGCCCCCCTTTCCCTGGTGGGTTGCAGAGTATGGGGGTGCCTACTGGGGTCAGCGGGGGAGCTGACCCCAGGGAGGGGTCACTTGCCCCTCCCTTCCTTCTCTCCCCATCTCCAGCTGCCTCCCTCTTCCCGCTCCACCACAATCACCCACACATGCAGGGCCTTGGGGTAGGGGTGTGTCACCAGGGTGCAGAGGAGACATCCCCCCCCCCCCTCTGTCCCCTTCTGGCTGCCTCTGCCTCAATTTTATCCCACAACTTAGACATTCCATTACTCACACTCTCATTACACATACATATAGGATCTTGGGGGTGGGCACGCTACACGGATTCCAATCACCATCAGGGTGTACACCTCACCCCTGGCGTCGCTGCCCACCTCTCAATTTTAAATACACGTAGACATTGAGGGCTAGCAGGAGGGGCTATATGCTTACCTGCTGCTCTGGCAGGTAGCTCCATGCCCTCCTGGGTTTTAAATGCACCTTAGAACACACATACATCAACACTACATATGAGCGGGTGGAGGGAGGTTTGGAGTCTTCCTACACCCCTGTTCTCTGCGGCCTGCTGGAGCAGGGGAGCTAGGAGGAGGAGTTGGCCGTCCGACTGGGGTCTGGAATGTGGGGCCTCCCTGCTGCTGCGGAGTCGGGGCGGTCTGCTTCTCCCCACCGCAGGGAAAAGGGTAACACCACCTGGGTCTGGGTGCAGTTTCCCCCTCCAGGGGCAAGGGTACCTAGACCCGGGGCTTAGAGTACGCTTGGGGAGTGTGATTGTGTGTACAGTGTCTCTCTTTGTCTGTCTCTACGTTGGGTGAGTGTTGAGAGTATGAGGGTGGGAATAGATGTTTGTATCTGTGTGTGCCTGTTTGTCTGTGTCTACATATCAGGTTGGGTATCAGACCCCACCTCTCTGGGGACACCTCAGGTCCTCCAAGGTTTGGAGGCCCATCTCCCCCCACCACTTCCCCTGCCGGTGGCAGACGCCCTCAGACATCGGTGCATTGGTGGTTCTTTGTGTCCGGGGGTGGGCGCCCAGGTACCCACCGGCTCACTCCTTGGCGGCTGCTTATCGGGGCATGGAGCCTGGGGCTCGCTCGGGCCACTTCGGGGATGGGGTGCCCTCGGCCTCTCGGCCCGGGGCTCGGTCACTCAAGCACAGCTGGCTGCCGGCGGAGCTCACGGGCACGTCACTGCAACCCCCCCTGGCTTCTGCTCCGCGGCTGCTGAGTGACCCCTCATCTGGGACTGTCCTCAGCTCTTTCTGGGATAGTGGCGCGGCTGCCCCTCTGTTGGTCTTCCTTGGTCTCTTGTGTTCTGGGGGCCTCTGGATGTCTGGAGTTTTGATCTCCTCCATACCTGCTTCATGCCCTGGAGGTCGGGGCAGTGGCCCCCCACACCCTCTAGCAGATCATTACATGAACGAACCTTTTAAAAACAAGCGCGTTCATGCTCACAGGTGTACACACGGGTGATCTCACACACACAAACTACACCCTTTTGGGCTCCTACCTCAAAGCACACTGTGCGCTGTCGATCTCACGTGCTGCACCATAATGTTTAATATTTAGTTTTTACTGTCATATTCCCATATATCATTGTGAACTTGTTTATTACTCTCATCTTCTTCTGCTTGCTTTCTTTTTTCTTTCTCAACAGGTGATCCAGGTGATCGATATGTATTTTTTTGTCTGCTTATTCTGTTGGTTTTTGTTTTTTGCCCTTTTTCCCCGTCCCTCTTCTCAGGTTTTTTTTTCTTTCCCTCTTTCTTTCTCCCCTTTCTTTCCACCGATCAAGTCTGTCCAGTATTCAGCAAGTGAAAATAAAATAAACAATAAAAGGTGAATCAGATGGACCATTACGGCAAGGCTGGGATGGTCCATTTGGTAAAGTAAATCCGTTGGGCATCTTTCTTCGCCTTTAGACAATAATTCTGATGGCAAAAGAACCAAACGGGACAGGTTAAAAAAAAAAAGAAAAAAAAAGAAGAAAAGAAATTAGATCACATTTGGCTAATTTGGAAAATTCCGGGTGATACAAATTGGATTGGTGTCTAAAATATCTTGCTAGGTCTAGAAATACAATTTCTTAAGTGTAAGAAAATAACAATGCTTTACTACTTTTTCCATCCATTTGAGGCAACTCATTATCCTAAATGCTATTAAACTAGTTGAATTTCGACCACCAGCATATTAGACAAAATGAATAGTCAGAGCTGTCCTTAGGTCACAATAGCAACTCAGGCATTTAAGATAAGATAAGATAAGATAAGATAACCTTTATTAGTCCCACACGTGGGAAATTTGTTTTGTCACAGCAGGAAGTGGACAGTGCAAAAGTTATATAGCAAAATTAGAATACAATAAGAATAGAATAGAATAGAAATAAGAATACTGTACACAACTGTAAAGAATAGAATAAAATAAAATAAAATACTATACACAGTAGAATAAATAGAACTAGAAAGCGAAAATTTCGGAAGAAATTTTAAGTGTGCCTATGCCGCTGCTAATCAGTGTAGTTTGCCATTCATACGGCTACAGAGAGCAAAACTCACCAGAGCAGCCATTCTCCACCATGAACTATGGTAAAAACAAACACTGCTCGCGCCTCACAGATGACAGCTTACAGTTTGGGGTGAAGATGAGGTGACCTCGTACAGCCCCGATTTGCAGACGCTGTGCACACAGGGTCATGAGCAGAGGTCCCATTGTACCACGGCAGACCCGACAATGTTTGCATGAACACGCTTTGAAGCATTACGTTATGGACCACTTTTCACACATGGTTGGTGTACCCACACAGCCGGCTGTAGCTTTTAAACTCACAGCCCAACACACACCCAAAAAACAGCAGAGAGAGCACAGACTTTACGCCCGTGGGTTTACCTCCCCTGCAGCGGCACTGCAGACCACGCCCCGCCACACACATCAAACACGTAAAGTAAATATTTATGCACGTTTGCATTCACATTTTGTTTTTTGTTTTTTTTACACAGTGAATGATTAACAATGGTGTACAGCCAATGTTGCGTATTGTTATATAAACTTTGGTTGTAAGATTCAGATAACTATTTAATAAAAGCTAAATATTTTATATGAGAGCAAGAAAGAAAAGTATATCTTTGTGTCCCCCTTTCTGTGTTAATGCCCTACCTGGCCCCCTGGCAAAAGCTTTGCTAGATCCGTCCCTGCACAGTTACCAGCTGTCAGCTACACAAAAAAGGAGCTTGGTGCTATTTGTCTCTCAGAAACAGTTCATAACTTCCCTTCAACTCATTCAAGTCACCTAAAAGGTAAACCTGTTTCTCCATCACCAGTTCAGCTCTGATGATTCAGTAAGGACCTCTCCTGGTTTGGACCAGCCGTTTTTACAGCTGTGGCTCCAGCAAACATCAGCTGATACTAGAAATTAAAAGCAAATGAATTCTAACAACAGCTGATCAAGCTTAAACGTGCTGCTGTTGTTTAGCGCGATAAACAAACAAGAGAGAAAAGCCGATCATTGATCAGTTTCATGACTGAAGTTTCAACAGGCGACAGAATGACAGGGGAGGATGTCATAAAGTTCAACATCGGTAACTTAGCGCGCACACAGCATTATAGAAACTCCGTCGTGCTAGCTAGCACGCAGTACGAGTTATTGTAAGTGATTGAAAAAGTCAGCACAATGAAAATAAACTACACCTAAACTCGGTTTATATCTGACCCAAATAGAGTGCAGTTCATAACTTCTTACCTGAAATTCAGTTCACCTCACGCTCCTGCCTTCGGTTTCCCTGATCCACGATTGACCTCCGCGTTAGCAACCACCGGTCGATCGGCGGTCGCCTCGGCGCCTCGTATGTCTCTTTTGCGGCATGTCCTTTCTGTCGCACACTGGTGGATAGCTGCCCTCTGTTGTAGTTCCACCACCAAACAACTCAGTTATTTTTTCCACATCGACCAGCATCCTTGGCCCATATAAACGAAAAATAACTCCAGCTAAAACACAGACCCTTGACGAGCGATCAGGTGAGCGATCAGGTGATGAAACGAGAGTCAGGCGCCTCACTGAAAGCCAAGCCTGGGTGCTTTTTCATGAAGGGTCGCTAGCTAACCTAAAGGGTAAACCTGTTTCTCCACCACCAGTTCAGCTTTGATGATTCATTAAGGATATCTCCTGGTTTGGACCAGCCCTTTTTTCAGCTACAGGAAAATAATAATAAGAATAATAAATCCAACGAATAGTAATAAGTGTGCCTCTTGGCATAGGCACACTTAATAATAATAATAATATGAAGAATAATAAATCCGACGAATTGTAATAAGTGTGCCTCTTGGCAAAGGCACACTTAACTAGAAAGCGAAAATTTCGGAAGAAATTTTCAGTGTGCCTATGCTACTGCCAATGAGTGTAGTTTGCCTTTAACATGTTGCAATTAGTGCAGGTTGCCATTTATAACACTAGAGGGAGCAATATGCAACATGAGTATAGTTTGCTATTTATACCACAAGAGGGAGGGAAATGGAATACAGCTAATTTTCAAGTTAAAGCAAAGTAAGCTGTATTGTGTTCTCTGCTATATGCAGTGCAGCATACAGAGATGAGAGAAAGATGCTCCAGTTACACAATTACAAAAGAAGTTAATAGATATAAAATAAATAAAATAAATTATGTTTAAGTCTCAGGTGTTCAAGAGAAGTTACAATTTAGATCGTTTAAAGTGAACAGTTTAGCAGATTGTAAACCAAAGTAAGTTTTCTTGGTAGAAAAAAATAAAGTCCATTAAGAGGTATTCAATTTGTATTTCAAAGGTATTTTAATGTGAAAAGGGAAAATACCACATGCACATTATGAAATTTCCCCTTGTGGGACTAATAAAGGTATCTTATCTCATTCAAACTATATTTTGTACAAATACCATTTACAATAATATATTACATTTAAACATGATATTTAGATTGTGGTAAACAGCAAAGCAATATAAAATAAAAAAGGAAAAAGAAACCATTCAAGTAACTTTATATTATGAACCGAAGAGTAAGGCAACAGTATAAATGAAAAGCATGCAAGCATTAATGTATATAGATAAACCCAACAATCATATGACCCCCTATGAGCAAGCACTTTGGCGACAGTGGGAAGGAAAAACTCCCTTTTGACAGGAAGAAACCTCCGGCAGAACCAGGCTCAGGGAGGAGCAGCCATCTGCCGCGACCGGTTGGGGTGAGATGTAAACAAATCAAAAACTGTCCACAGAGCTACAGGTGGCACACTGGGATCACAACAGGAGCCGTAGAGGGAAACAGATTAGGATGTTCTTTCCAGTACTGAAGTGGGTCCACTTTAGTTTCTGTTGATGAGGCACTCACGGATACTTCTGGATAAGGGTCATTTGGAAGCAAGAGGTTGGCTGACTTTGCAAAAACAGCTAGAAACAGATAAAAGTAAAACAATTTAAAACAATAAAACAAGAGACATCACAAAGCGCAGCTCTTCAGTTAGCGAACTGGCAAGTCATGAAGTTCTAATAAATAATTGGAAAAACAAATGTAACTTTAGAACTAAATTACCCAAAACTAAATTAAACAGGAAGTAATAACGAAATTGGTTTAATACTGGTGTCTTTTGATGAGGTAAGTTGCCATGCGAGGTAAAAACTACACATGGCTGTAATTTGATGGCCTGTATACAGTTCCAATCAAAGCATATAGTTGGCTTAAATGGGTTTAATACTGGTGTCTTTTGATCACTTGATTGTATATAAACCTGTTGAACAAAAGGTGCCTTTTAATTTCACTATACCTGCCCATCCTTGTAGCTGGTTTCTAGAAGAGTGGCACAGTTTCAACATCAGTTTAGGGCTTCTCCACTGCCTTCACTGGACAGAACACATCTGAGGAGTTATGAATGAATGGATGACTTAATGAATGGATGAGATTATTCAAACAATATGATTGTTTGAATATGATTCAAACAATATCAATATCAAATGTTACAATATAAAGTAAGAAACAAAAATACAATACCTGTTATGGCAGGGATCTCATCAGGTGCAGTTGCAGTCTTTCTGTTCACGTTTCTGGTCAGCTCTTCAATGGATGAGAGCACATCAGCGGTCTTATCTATCAGCTCCCACTGGTGAGCTGTCAGTGTTGCTGGTAGAGTGTGCTCAGTTGCAAAGACACTAAGATCACGTTTTTGTTGCAGTAGGCTTCGCACCATGTAGAGGCTGCTGTTCTGTTGTGTCTGCATATAAGAGAACATGATTGACTTTATTTTTCAACAAATTCGGTTCAGAGTGTATAGGAAGTAATAATAAAATAGAAGTACATTAAAGAATGTTACAAGAGGACTCACCAGTACATCTTGCTGATAATGCTGATATCCATATTTAGGTCCATCTGTATGACTTCTAGGTGACAGTAGGCCAATAGGGAGTGTTTAAATGGCCTACAATCTTCCTTTCATTGGGCAGGGTCTTTGTCACACTGCACTGAGACAGCAGGTCCTCATTCACACAGGGTAGAAAGGAATGGGCGACACAGCCCACACTTGGCAAGTCCATATCCCTCATACCCTTGCAGTCATTTTGTGTTAGTTAATTACACAATAAA
>JAQSNX010006229.1:0-26773 GCA_029532605.1 Oreochromis grahami | reverse complement strand
CTTCTCTCGTCATATCTCCGCGACGGAGGTACAAAGAGCAATGAAAATTGCAGACAAAGTATTAAGTAAGAATTATGCTGCTAGCCCTCCTAGTTTTTGAGTTACACGATGTTTTGTAGCTCCAAAAAACGGCATTTTTTGCCTCTCACCGCAATCTAATTCTGACTCCTCAAATCTCTGTCTTTCAGACCGCCGCCCCCTTTCCAGGTGGCGCAATCAGTAATGACACGGCTCTGCAGCTCAAAGGTCGTGGGTTTAATCCCACCTTGGTCCACATGTTTTTTTTCACTACAAATGAGTAGTGCAAAAACATACTATGTCTGCAACATCACAGTATATCTGTTATGTTATAGCATTACTACTAAGTCACAGTATTTCTGCCAATTCGTAGTATTCGTACTAAATCATACTACTTGTGCCAAATCATAGTATTCAAATCAAAATATAGTATTTCTACCAAAGCACTGTATTTGTACGAAGTATAGTATTTCTGCCAAATCATAGAATTACTGCAATTTCATAGTAATTTTGAGGAATCCCTTTTGTTATAGTATTACTTCTAAGTCATAGTATTTCTGCTTTGTCATAGTATTTGTACTGAAACATAGTATTTCTGCCAAATCACAGTATTACTGCTATTTCATAGTATTTGAGTGAAATTACAGTGTTTCTGCAAAAACATTGTTTGGTATTGGTTTTAGTTACCTTTAGTGTATGTGCTAGTTAGCGATAGCTATGGCAGCCCAGTTATTTTATTGTTTTGGGCTTGTTCCTGCTTTGTTTGTTCCCCCTGCAAATTTATGTGAATTTGTACACTGTAATATCGCTGTATTACGTAATGGCTAAGTAGGAGGCTGACTGTTACTAAGTGCATCAGTGTACATAGGTCATCTCTTGTGTTGGAGTGCCCTCTTGTGGCGTCTTTTGGGTAGTGCCTTAGTAAACGTGAACACTGCAAAGAAGTGGTATCAGACTGGTTTGTAGTGGAGGAATTTGTTGCCAGTTTCTTTCATCTTTAATCCGTATTCATGTTGTAATGTCGTAGTACCACAATATGGCAGAAACACTATGTTTTGGCACAAATACTTTGATTTGGTATACTTTAGCTTCTTCACCCCTTTTCAGCAAAATTTTCATTTTTTTCACCCATTTTCAGCACAAATTCCAGCTTTTTTGGCTGTTTTCAGAAAAAAAAACTCTTTTCAGCAGAAACTCTGCTGATTCATCTCTTTTCGGCGCAAGTTTTATGATTTTAGCAGCTTTTCTAATATGGACCTCAGATTCTTGTTAACGCTCCATGGCAGAAATACATACAAGTCCCCACCTGATGAAGCAGACAGAGGCAGTACCTCTGATTGGTGAATTTGAGCAGAGACAGGTTGTTTCGCCTCTTTTCAGCAGAAATTCTGCTGATTCACCTCTATTCAGAGCAACGTTCTGCTTCTTTGCCCCTTTTCTGCTGAAATTCTGCTGATTCACCTCTTTTCTGCAAAATTTTCAACCATTTCACCTCTTATCAGCACAATTCTCAGCAGTTTCTGCTCATTTCACCATAATTGTCAGTCTCTCCATCTCTTACCTTGTCAGAGGGAATTTGGCACAGTGAGATGAGTAGCCGCCTTGTGCCCAGGAGGTCCAGGTTCAAATCCTGCTTAGGGTGACATTCTTTTTTTTTTCTTTCACCACCTTGCAACTTTTCATCTTTTTCAGCTTTTCATCAGACAGCTTCAGCGTTAAGGCATCCACACAGCGTTTTCGCAGGAAATGCAAATTTTTCTAGTTTTGTATTGTATTGTGTTATATTGTTCTTGACTGTATTGTTCAATTGTTAATAGAAAAAAGAAAGTGTTGTTGTTTTGGTGATGCAACTTCCGTCGACAGACGATTGGTAGTCTACGGGAGAAGGGTCTGGCTGCAGCCACTGTGGAGCGCCACATTAAAAGGAAACACATGACCTCCACAGTAGGTAGAATCACGTCCAGTGTATTGCAATATGGGATACAACACAAACACAGAGGCCGTTTCTCAATTCTCAAGTACACGAGTCCAGACTTCTTAAGCACACATGGGAGTCCGGACTTCGTTCTACAATTGGAACAGCAGCGCACTTGATGACATCACCAATCCAGAGTTTTTACTGCCATCCCCTCTTAATTTAACTGTGATTAATATTTACAATGGAAATTATACATGATGTTGTAGATTTTCTTTTCTTTTTAAAAAAAGATCATTTAAAAAAGTATCTTAAACACTCAAAACACGCAAAATTCACTTTTGTGTATGATCTGTTCCATGTCTAATAAGGTTCATACAGTTAAACACAATCACTACATGTATGAAAACATGCACACATGTATGCCTCAATAGTAACAAACAAGTGAGATGTTACAACGCTTTTATTTTTATTTTAGTAGACATTGAAAACTTACAATAGACAGCTGCTGGATCATTTTTGGAGCAGCCTTCACGACTTCCACGTATTAACAAGCTGTTTTTGCTCCTGGTGAAAATGTTTCCTCTTGAATTTAAATATTTTTAATGTTTTTAATGACTCTGTAATTCAGAGTCAGCTGTAAATAAGAACAGAACTTTTTACATCAGGGGATATGATGGGTGAAATTCAAAATATAGTGACAGCTCTACAAGTATGATTGAAATATTAAATAAAACAGTCCAGTTATGAAGCTTAACTATAATCTCAGTCAAACCGATGTGCTCAGGAACAAATAAAACACTGAAATAAACCAAACACTGAAATAAACATTAACATTTTTAAGTTATCTAAATGACTTATATATCATGTTTAACCTGAGTAGCGTAAGGCCGTGGGGGGTTTGAAAAGCATGCATATTGAGACACGGCTCATGCAATGTAACTCTGTTCAAATTTGAAGTCATGTGTTTCTGCCTAGTGTGGAGGTCACGTGTTTCTGGTTACTGTGAAGGTCACATGTTGCTGCAGCAACATTCTCACCTGAAATTATCTTGAAAGTGTATTTTGTGACCCAAAAAGAGTAATATTTCAAACTCTTTATATGTACTGTGTACACACAAGCACGCATATTGAGACACGGCTCGTGCAATGTAACTCTGTTCAAATTTGAAGTCGTGTTTCTGCCTAGTGTGGAGGTCACGTGTTTCCGATTACTGTGGAGCTCCACAGTGTCTGCAGCCAGGTGTTCTTGGTCTACAGTGGGATTCAGCGGTCCTATTGGCCCATAGGTCACCGTAGACTCCGGGCCAATGAAAAGACGTAACTGTCTACAGTCACTGTAGACTTTACACTACTGAAGACGCGATCACCTACTACGAGAGTATACCTTGAATGGCTCAGTGGAAAAACAACTGGTTTGTCCTCTGGGCTTTATCTCTCTGGTATACCTCTTCAAGTGGTTAGCGAAGGCTGTGAGTCTTTGCGTGGCAGTTTCTAAGGCATCTTGTTGTTACTCCTTCTTGCACCCCCTTTCTACATTTTCATACCTTTCTGCAGTTCCAATAAGGAGCAAACTACATGGTGCCTTGATCTTGGCCTGTAGTGTCGTTCTCCATGGAGGGTACATCTCCCTGTGGCTTTTTAACTTGTTGCCAAGCATCTCAAAGATAACTGTTGTTATGGTGTTGCAGGGACATTAATGCTGTATTCATTTTCAGAGGGTACTTCACATGGTCTTGGTAATTGGCTGCTGAGGGAACCACAATCCTCTTTTTCAGGTGACCTGACTCTGACCTGAGGGATTGGCTAGAATACCACTGGGTTTAATTACCAGTAGGTATAGTGGCCGAGCCATGATCGGAAAGTCGGTGGTTCGAATCCACTGAACGGCTACCCTGAGTAAGGTACCGTCCCTACACACTGCCCCCTGGGCACTGGATTGGTGGCTGCCCACCGCTTCACTGAGTGAATGGGTAAAATGCAGAGGAGTAATTTCCCTATGGGGATTAATAAAGTTCACATTATGTTTACATTAAGTCACACCATCCACAGGATGGTAGGTTGTACCCCGTCACACATATTCACACCAGGACAGAGAGTGACAAAGTGGGAGAAATGGGGAGGGGGGCATCATCATGTTTATGAAAGAGTAGAAAAGGCTTGGTGGACTCCAGAGATGCACCCAAGAAGTACTTCATCAGAAGAATAAAGACCTACATTGTTAAGAAAAACAGATATGATTTTTTTCATATACAGTATCCATGTTATTTATATATAGCATAAAAAATAATATGGGCCATGTGGTCAAGGTAAGCGTACCTGCAAACATATGAGAGACCAGACAAAAAAATAAGGCATGAATACAATACAAACGTTGTTTTTTCTTTATTTTTTGAGAGTTTATTTACAGGTTTCCTAAGACTTTTGATAGAAGAGACAGGAGAGACCGATGGCCCTATAACAGTCCCAACAAAGGAGGAGAAGGAAACACTACAGCTGCTTTTCAATCACATGGAAGCTATCAGCAAGTTAAAAAGCATCAGCATGGGTGTTTGATAGTGGAAACTGCAATCTTTAAAAAATGTCTTAGCCCATCAGACCCAGCTGTTTTTAAGGGCCCAGCCTAAGCAGCTCATCTATGGCTCTCACCCGGCTCAAGACTTTGTAGATTACATTTTGTGAAACTAAGGGAGACAAAATATTTGCTGAGCTGACAGTGGAAGCACCGTCAATCATTGGTGTCATTATTGCATTTTTCTACACAGTGTTTTAATCCCAAGTTATTTTAATATTAATGTGACATCATGCTGAATGCAATATCATCTCACTGGGTCAGAGGTTGTTGGGAAATTGTCATGGGAACTTGGGTATTGATGGTGATTCGCTGTCTTGTTTGACACCGAATCATCCCTGTAATGGCTCTTCTGAACCTGCAAGAAAAGGCGATTTAAGTCCTTCTACACACCACCATCACTACATACTACAGATACACAGCATATAAAAATGTTAATGTGACACAGAAATATCCCACTTTATCCCACATATTGGTTTCTTATGCAAAAGTGTATTAGCACAGAAATATTAACTATTGTCATAGCATACTTAGGAGAAAACACTCACTTTTTGTTGGCAATGACGTAAATACAAGGATTATAAAAGGTGGAGGACTTGGCAAAGAGTGGAGCAATAATAGCCATGGGGGCAGGGATAGTCTTTGGGTCACTAAACGATGCCCACAGACAGACCATGGAGTATGGAGACCAGGCAACCAGGAACATGACAATCATTACAATTGACATCTGTCAGCAACAAACAACAACAACATTATATAAAACATACAAATTTACTCCATGTAGTATAAATTATGTATCCCATGTGGACCACAACCCACATGGGATAGACTCTATATTTTTTTCTGAATTTCACGTTTATTATATAGAACTAAATTACTTTCCAATTTTCAAGAACACTGTGGTCTGAACTAAAGCTATAACCATGGTAAAAAATGGTTAGTCTACCAAACTTGGAAAAGGTGTCAGCGGTAATGTTGTAATATTGAACAAAATAGATCAGATATTTGTAAAAAAAACAAATTTTGACCAGAACTATTCTTCTCTGTTTAAACATGCATTTGATAAATACAGATGCATGTGGCATTAACAAACAAAGCCTAAAAATGCTAACTGTGGCTCAGTTTCACCTTGGTGACATCCATTTGATCAGACCAATCAATGTTAATGCAGTCCAGGCAGTTGCTTGCTTTGTATCTCCTGACAGTGATTGACACACTGTAGTAGCAGTAAAACATGACACACAGAGGAACCACAAAGTTCACAGCAATCACTGCCATAGTGTAAGAAATAAAAGACCTGGGAAAGAAAAGTACAGATAGTTATAAAGCATTCTCATACCAAGACATACTAGATTTGTTTTATCTTAGCTAAGCAATGACATATTAACATTTTAAACAAGGTTTTAAATCCTAAAAATACATTCTGTTATATTTAATGCAAACATGCTTACAATGTAAGTGAAAAAAACTAAACAGTTCAGAGAAAAAATATTTGCCCCCTTCCTAATTATTTTTTGTGTCATGGCCTCTGTATGCCATATCCTAAGGAATATATTTACCCCTCATTTTTCAGTTCAGTACTGTCACCTGTTGATGCAAAAGGTGAAAAAGGTAGGGCACCCTACAGGTGACGAGAGCAAATGCTACAGCAGGCTGCATGATGATCATGATGCACATGTAAGGAACTTTTTTCTATAAAAGGGAGCTAACGAGCATCATAGCCATCATAGCCACAGAATAATTTTCTCTCAAAATGCAACATTTTCACTGTGTTTTGTTCTTTGGAATTTTTGCCCATTGCACTTTATGTAGTCCTGTGTTAATTATCTGTCATATGTAACACCATGGGCTTGGAGGAACGTTGTCTCGTTTCACTGTGTACTGTACAACTGCACATGGTTGGAATGACAAGCCACTTGATGTTGAAATGCTACAATAACAACCCATAAAATATGTGGAAATGCATCAGGAGTGTAACAGACTGTAAACACAATAACCAACAGGTTAGCTATTATCCAACTCTCCCTGACACCTTGAACCGTTTCTTCAAATCACCTCGACTCATCCAGCAGCAGAAAGACTGTATATCTCCTCCAGCTGGAGGAGCAGCACCAGCCTCTCATCCCTCATCTAAACCAAGTGAGTTCCACCCTGAGGAGGATTAACACCAACAGAGCTACAGGACCAGATAAGGCCGAAGGCAGGACTTTGAAGGCATGCACTGACCAACTGACAGGATTTTTCTGAAAAGGATGCATCAGAGGATGCCTTCGCAATAGCACCGTACTGAGCCCTGACCCACTTCGAACATTCCAGCTCTTATATTAGGATGTTGGTTCTGAAGCCTTATAACCCTGTTGGTAGTTGTTTCTAGGATCTGCTGGAGCCACTTGCCTAGTTTGGGGGTCACTGCACCGAGCACTCCGATTACCACTGGGACCACTGTTACCTTCACCCTCCACATCTTCTCGAGCTCTTCTCTGAGCCCTTGGTACTTCTCCAGCTTCTCGTGTTTCTTCTTCTTGATGTTGCTGTCATGCGGTATTGCTACTTCGATCATTACAGCCGTCTTCCTCTGCTTGTCCAACACTACTATGTCCGGTTGGTTAGCCATCACCATTTTGCCCATTTGTATCTGGAAGTCCCACAGGATTTTAGCTCGGTCATTCTCAACCACTCTAGGGGGCATCTGCCATTTAGACCTCTGGACTTCCAGTCCATACTCGGTACAGATGTTTCTGTTTACTATAATGGTGTATTGGTTATGGCGTTCCATGTATGCCATGCCTGCTAGCATCTTGCACCCTGCTGTTATGTGCTGGATTGTCTCAGGGGCATCTTTACACAACCTGCACCTGGGGTCTTGCCTGGTGTAAATGTTTACAATGTTTTACTATGACCCTGATGAAGGCCACAAGCCGAAACGCGTTGGTCAATTATTAAAGCTGTTCTTCGTTTCTCAAGTGTTGCTGGAGTTCCTGCTTTTTTAATTCTTTCATCTTCTCAATGCACCTTGGAAGCAGGTGAAGTTGTGCCAGGATTTCTTGCTGTGAAGTCTTGATATTTAACAGGACAGAGCATCTCCTTGGTACATCCTGCACTTGATGGCGACCTGTGCTATGGACTTGTAGTTGGCCTCTAGTGTTGTACGCCAGCGGTCCCCAACCCCCGGGCCTCGGACCGGTACCGGTCCATGAGTCGTTTGGTACCGGGCCACGAGAGTTGAGGCTCAGGTGTGAAATGTATGGTTTTTATCGGTTTTCAGCGTTATTTTGTTATCGTTTTTATTGTTAACTCGCTTTTCCTGGGTCTTTTCACGTGTGTTATGAATAAATCTTCTTATTTTCGGTACCGGTACTAGTTTTATTTTGTTGTATTTATCCGCAAAACCTTAAAGGCCGGTCCGTGAAAATATTGTCGGGCATAAACCGGTCCGTGGCGCAAAAGGTACCGGAACAGCTTCTTCCCCACAGCTGTCAGACTCCTGAACTCTGCCTCCTGACATCTGACCCACGTTAGACTCATGGACTGAACATACACACACCCACAACCACTAGCACTTTACCACTACTGTATAGTTCTGTGTAGATAATCATTCTGTACATACGATAATTTTTAATCCCACAACTGTTTATAACTTACATAGTTCACATTCTGTATAACTGTATCTCAGATTTCTGTATAGTTTTTATTTCATATTTATATCCTGTTCATAGCCTGTACATAGCTTGTACTCACTACAGCCTGTACATACTTATATTTATAGAATATTCATAACATACTTCACACTGTGTACATTATAACATACATAATAGACCCATTTCTGTAATATACTTACACATCTCTATTATTGCTAATTTATATTGTAATATATCTATATCACGACTAAAGCACTTTCTGGATGGATGCAAACTGCATTTCGTTGCCCTGTACCTGTGACATGTGCAATGACAATAAAGTTGAATTCTATTCTATTCTATTCTATTCTATTCTATTCTATTCTATTCTATTCTATTCTATTCTATTCTATTCTATTCTATTCTAAAAAAGGTTGGGGACCGCTGTTGTACGCCACATCCCCATTAAGTTGCTGATCAAGGCTCTTAGCATCCTGTTGATCTTGTACAATTCTAGGCACTTAAGGATCCAGGTGTGGGGCATCCAGTCAAAGGCCTTCTTGTAATCAATCCAGGTTGGTCAGCCTAGTCTTGCAGTCTCAGGTGACTGCTCTGTCTACCAGTGGCTGGGGTTTCGCTCCTCTGGTATTGTTTCCAACTCCTTTCTGTGCCCCACTCATGTATTGAGCCATGTGCTTATTCATCTTAGCCACTATGTTGCCTGACACGAGCTGCCTTGCGGTTATTGGCCGGTGGTTGGATGGGATCGGTCCCTTCTGGGGTCCTTGAGGATCAGGACTGTCTGGCCTTTGGTTAGCCATTCTGGGTGTCTCTTGTCAACTAGCAGCTGGTTCATTTGTGCTGCCAGGCGCTTGTGGAGTAGAGTCAGCTTCTTCAGCCAGTAGGCATGAACCATGTCAGGGCCTGTCCAACTCTTCATACTGGAGACCCTGTCTTGGATCTCTGCTACTGTGATGGTTACTGGACCCTATTCAGGGAGGTTGCTGTGGTGCTGCTCTTAGATCCACTAGCCACTGAGCATTGCCGTTATGGGTTGTGTCCTTCTCCCATATGCTCTTCCAGTATTGCTCCATCTCCAGCCTTGGTGGTGATGTTCTCATGTTGTTCCTCTGCCACTGTGAGAACACCTTGGCTGGTTCTGTGGAGAACAGCTGGTTTATTCATCTGCCTTCGATCTCTCTGGAGTATCTCTTCAAGTGGCTGGCCAAGGCTGTGAGTTTTTTCTTTGGCACTTTCCAAGGCCTCAGGCGTGTACACCTTGCTGTACTTCTTCGACACCTTCTTTGTTGCACCTTTCTGCAGCTCTGATAGTTGACTAACCTCCCTCCATACTACTTTGAAGTGGGCCTCTATTCTCCTTTTCCATGAAGGATACTTTTAACTTGTAACCAAGCATGATCACTGCTACTGTAGTATAGATCATCTGGTTAGTCTTGGTAATGGTGGTGTTAGGTATCTTCCGTAGTGCTGCATTCGCATCATCTAGTAGATCTTCTGAGGCTACTTCACTTAATCTTGGTAACCGGCTACGGAGGATCCAGGTTTCAAGCTTCGCCATGTTTCAGGTCAGTTCTTCTCGCACTCAACGATCCTTCTTCTATCGCACTTGGGGCTTGGTACCCAATCTCTGGTATGGGTGATGATGATGACATCTCCTCCCTGACCTGTCGTCCTGGTTCCCCCTTGCCATAGCATGTGTGTTGTACCTCGTGAGAGTAGTCCCTTCTTCTGAATGTTGGAACACTGAGCTACTAGTTGTTTCGCCATCAGCATATAGTTGGTGTCTGTTCCAAACATAACCATATTTGACTAATGTGGATAGGCCATGTGCCAGGCCAAGTTGGAATGGTGGAAAACTAAGTTGGAGCATTATTTAGGAGTGAGCCCTAGCACCATCTCCAAATTAAAGGTCAAGTTCCATATAAAGGGAAATGTCAGAGACAGGCCGCAAAGTAGGCATCCCAAGAAGATGAGACCAAAAAAGACAGTTTCTTTACCCTGTGACCACTTTACGAAGCATAGGCATTCTTTTACAGATTTACAGTCAAGGCTTTCCAGATGATATAGCCGATGGCTCTCTACTCACAATAAAAGACAGCATACAGCCAATATCCAGTCTCATATGGCGGTCAGGAGGCCCTTCACAATCAGACCTCTTTATGCTGGTGTTGACAACATGTGTACTGTAAGCTGAAGATGTGGAGAAACATCATGTTCAGTGGTCCAGTTTTGGCCTACTGTGGTTGGATCATAGGGTCAAAGTGTGGAGAGGACACAGAAAACACTATGGTAATTGCTTAACCAATAGGGTGAAAGCTTTTGTTGTTACTGGAGGCAATTTCAGTGGAGTGAGATCTTAAAATAAGATTCTGCAACCAGTGACTATCTCCACAGTCTAGGACAAAACTGTAGTCTACAAGATGACAATGCTTGACCCAACAGAGTGGAGTTTAAGCCTCCAGAATTTGAGGCTAAAGAGGATGGACCTGCCTGCAAACCTGACCTGGGATTTCTGTCCTTGATCATTGCTGCACCCAATCACGTAGCAGAATATAGGCATTATGAGGGGGGGAAATAGTGATAATTTCTATGTAAACTATATATCAGTGATTTGACGTGATCGCTACCACTTATCCAATATGGCAGAAAGTTGTTGAGGAACGTGTGCATGATGTCATGTGCAAAACCGCTATATAGTGTCAAATCACCAAAACATTACCTTTGCATCCTGTGATAGTAGAAACACCAATGGCTTTATTGGGGTGCACTGTTTGGGCTATTGAAAAAAACCTGAGCTAATGGAGAGGCAAATATCTGTTAAAACTCCTCTTTTAGTAGCTTTTTATCCAAAATATCAAGTACATTATCCCTTAAAGACTCACGCATCATTCTGTCTCCAGTTGATGGTACATGTAGCTCCAGTGGGGTCAGGGGCATAACCAGCCCAGCCAACAATTGGCATGGAGCACCAGAACACAGCATTCAGCCATGCTGCCAGAATAAGAAGACTGTATGATCGTACCGTCATTTTCTCACCTGGAGAGAGAAATGATGTATAGAAAAAATGAAAGTCAGTACCTGTGACAATAAAGTCATCATGAATTTAATGAGTGATTGTAGTTAGCGCTACAATCGCTCCATAACTAAGAAAGTTAGTGCTTTTTTAGGCTGCAGATAGTTAAATGAATGTTTAATAGAGATTAGCAAACTGTTGATTTTTAAGTACACCCACAATTCCACAAAAGCTGGGATAGTGTGTGTTTCCCCCCCTTCACGTGTACATAGCGCACCAGCATGATTAATAAAGAATTGTTGAACTGTGCCTCCTCAGTCTGTTCCACCGCCGTGACAGTACATTGTTACCTGTATATATGAACTTCAGTTGCTTATGTATATAGGACCACTTTGTGTCTTCCTTTTATATTTTACATTCCCCTTGTTATAAGAGCTGTATAACACCCAAATTTCTCATCCTTGGGATAATAAAGGTTTATTCTATTCTATTCTATTCTTGAAGTTTAAGTTTTGAGAAGTGCCATCTTCTGTCTGTACGGAAGATTACATCATGTAGTTGGTTCATTGGCTGTGGCTAATAGACTTACATTAGTTTATGTTAACTAACTAGTATCAGAACTGATAACTCAGTTTGCTACACACATAACTACACCACACCACAAACATAACTAAATTTCTCCCCGAAACACTCCCATCCCACCAGCAGTTTGTCCACAGGAAAAATAGGCTAATACTGTACGTGTATCGAACAAAAAAAAAAGCAACAACAACAACAAAAAACATATGGACTTTGCGACAAGGGGGGAAAATGCATTGGATTTTGTTTACACAAACATTCCGTGTATGCACAGAGCAAAGCCCCGCCCCCAGCTCAGATATTCACAGACCACTTGTCTGTTATGCTAATTCTAGCATACAGACCACTCGTCAGACGCTGCAAACCGGTTCTGAGACAAGTGAGAACCTGAACTGCAGGAGCTATCTCTGCTCTTCAGAACTGTTTTGAGCACACTGACAGGGACAGGGAGGCTGCAACAAATGGTGACTTGAAGGAGTACACATCATCTGTGACCAAATGTATAAGCAAGTTGATCGATGATGTCACTGTCTCCAAGACTATCATAATATGCTCCAACCAGAAACTGTGGATGACTGCAGAGGTGGGTGAGCTGCTAAACTCTGCCATCAGAGCAGGCAACAAGGCCACTCTGAGCGAGGGCCAAACTGTCTTAAACCATCAGCGCAGCGAAGTATGTGCATGGCCAGAGAAATCACAGCCACTTCCAGGACAGAGGTGACACGTGGTGCATGTGGCAGGGCATCCAGGCCATCACCAACTACAGGACGACGACACCAGCCTGTGATAATGACGCCTCCCTACCAGATGTGAGGTTCGACACTCAGAACAGTTCTGTGTCTGACCTTGGCCAATGTGAGAAAAACTCTTCACAGTTAACCCACGGAAGAGTGCTGGTCCACATCCGTCCAACATCCGTGTGAGAGTGCTTGGGGAATGTGCAGACCAGCTGGCAGATGTCCTCACTGACATCTTCAACCTCTCCCTAAGCTGTCATTCCAAACGGGTCTCAAGGCTACCATCATGCTTCCTGTGGCAAAGAAGTGTTTTGCCTCATCGACTACTCACACCAATCATGATGAAGTGCTTCGAGAGGCTCGTCATGAGGCACGTTAAAACCCTGCTGCCACCCACAGTGGACTCACTGCAGTTCGCCCCAACCTGTCAACAGATGATGCCTTCATCACCCCCCTACATCTTGCCCTCACCCACCTGGACAATAAGGACAGGTGGGTGACAGGACAGGTGCTGTTCATAGACTTCAGTTCAGCATTCAACATGATCATTCCTCAGAATCTGTTTGGAAAGCTGAGCCTGCTGGGCCTTAACACCTCCCTCTGCAACTGGAGGTTTTAAAGATACGGTACAGTTACCATACCAGACAGTGATGCAGCTGCTCAGGATGCTCTCTATAGTCCCTCCATATAAGGTGGTGAGAATAGGTGGTGGGAGATGGGCTTTTCTCAGCTTCCGCAGGAAGTAGAGACGCTGTTGGGCTTCCTTAGTTATGGAGCTGGCGTTGAGGGACCGGGAAAGGTTCTCCACCAGGTGGACACCAAGAAATTTGGTGTTCTTGATGACCTCCACAGAGGATTCATTGATGTTCAGTGGACAGTGATCTCTCTATGCTCTCCTGAAGTCGACAATCATCTCTTTTGTTTTGTCCACGTTTAGAGGCAGGTTGTTGACTCTACATCACTCCGTTAGCTCTCTGTATGCTGACTCATCATTCTTGCTGATGAGACCCATCAGAGTCGTGTCATTGGCGAACTTGATGAAATGGTTCAAACTCATCGTTGGTCAGCAAAGTGAACAGCAGTGGGCCGAGCATACAGCCCCTTAGGGTCTCCAGTGCTCATTGTGGTGGTATTGCAGATGCTGTTACCGATCTGGACTGTCTGAGGTCTCTCTGTCAGAAAGACCAGGGTGGTAAATGGTAAATGGACTGATTCTTATATAGTGCTTTTCTACTCTGTCGGAGCACTCAAAGTGCTTTAAACTAATGCTTTAAACTGTTATATGTAGCACCATGGTCTTGGAGGAAAACCATCTCGTTTCACTGTGCACTGTACCACTGTACCTGGTTGAAATGACAATAAAGCCACTTGACTTGACTAGACTTGACTACTGCAAATACCGGTGGCTGTAAAGCGGTTGGTGCCTACCATGAGATCCCCAAACCAGATGGTGGACACCTGAGGTGAAGGGAGCCATCAACCTGAATGAGTCCTATTAGTCTCTGCTAGCCTGTAACCTTGGGAGGCACCTGACAGGTACTGGTAAGTCAAGTGGAATGCTGCTTGGGCAGCATCTGAAGCAAAAACTTTCAGGCCATGGAAAAAGACTTTCAGACTGTGTCGAAGCAATTCTGGCAAACTATCAGGTGACTAAGGAGAGGAAGCTGTACTAAACTCACGTTGTATAGTGCAGACTTCAACTGAAGATATAGTCGGGCTGTTGAAGGAAAACTTTGAGTACCACCTTAAGCTCAGAGACACATCACTAGGGTTGAGATCACTGAGGTAGTTAAATAACTCGTTGGTGGCAGGGCCCCTAGGGTGGATGATATTCACCTTTGAAGGCCTGGATGTTGTACAGCTTATCTTGGTTGGCACGCCTCCCCAACATCACATGGAGATCTGCTGACATTTCTAGAAATTGGGCCAACTTTATTAAACCTCCCAAAATGTGACTATCCAGAGTTGGGACCAGGAAATAGACAGTGTTACGTGCCTTTCTGCAGCGTCTCGCCACCTATTATCGCACAAAAAGACAATCCCTATAGAAACTGTGTCTGTTCCCAGACCACCTAAAAAATAGTAAAAAACAATTTCAAGATTAAACAATATAGTCTTTAACTGAACTAAAGAGTAAAACAGTGAAATGTGGATTATTAAACATTGCGGCTCTAAGTCCCTGCCAGTAAGTAATTTAATAAGTGATCAACGTGATTACAGCAAGATGATTATGTTAGTATGATTCAGGGTTGTTTATTAATTTAAACTAACTGTCAGAATCCTCTAAGCACAAGCCAAAGAGGGAAGTGACAGCAATCTTTCACTTCAGCTTATTAATCAACAGTAGACCCAGACAGAGTTTTTATGCATTCGAAAGCCTAACGCTTAGCCTTGTCCATCCTAACTGAAAAATTCAAAAACCTGCTCAGCTCAGATAAAATAATTATTGTGGTTGATTGTAACATCCATGGAGATGATGAAAATGACAACACGGCATTTAATCTATTATTAGACTCAACTGGCCTTTCTCAAAATGTAAAAGAGCCCACCCAGCACTTTAATTGCACTTTAGATCTCGTTCGACATATTGGCATAGAAACTGAACTAACAGTATTTCCTGAAAACCCTCTTTTTCTTATCATTTCTTGTTAACATTTAAATATACAACAATAGATTACAAAGCAGTGGTTAACGCATTTATTAGAGTACATGTCTTTCTGAAAATGCTGTAACTAAGCTTGAGGATATAATTCCTACACTGTTTACATCTTCAGTCCAAGTGCAGAGAAGCCATTCTAGTCACATAGAGGTTGATGATCTTGTTAATAGTATTACATCTTCCCTGCATACAACTCTGGATACCCAAACTGAAAATGAAAACCTCAAATCAGAATTACTTGACTCTGTGGTATAACTCCTAAACCTGTACCTTAAAGCAGTTCATTTATAAGCTGAAGATGAAATAATTCACTAATTTAGAAGATCATTGTTTAGCCTGTAAGAATTGTTTGTTGTTCTATAGGAAAAAAATGTAAAAATGAGCTTTTCGCAAAGCAAGAACATATTACTATTTATCACTTATTGAAAAAATAAGAACAACCCTAGTTCTCGTCAGCAGCCTATAGCCAGGATGACAAAAAGTCAGGGCTCTGCTGAAAAACTAGTTCATGCATTTATTTTTTCTAGGCTGGACGATTGTAATTCATTTTTATCAGACTGTCTTAAAAACTCCTTTAAAAGCCTTCAGTTAACCTAAAATGCTGCAGCAGAGTCTGACAGGGACTACAAAGATGGAGTATATCTTTCCCATACTGGCTTCTCTTCATTGGCTCCCTGTTTACATTGTTAAGCACTTTGTGCATCATAGACTGTTTGGAAATGTGCTACATAAATAAACCTGACCTTGACCTTGACCCAAATCCTGAAATGAATTAAACCCTCTGGGGTTTAGGGTATAACTGGGCATTTTTTATTATTTTTGATTTTATCCTTATATTTATTCATTAAAAATGTTGACCTTGTCTGGTATGGCATCATTCTTTCCATTCTTCTTTTGTGACTTACAGTTATTTTAAAATTCTGACATAATAAATTAACACAATTGACCTACAAGCACACAAAAATCTATCAAATCTGAGTAGAAAAAGTTAGATTTTTCTTTTTTTTTTAGTGTGTAAACCACAAACAATTTTGAGTTTAGAAAAGAGAAACATTTTGGATTTGGCTCCTGGTTCCAAATCCTATATAACACTCCAACAGCATCCATAATCATTAAAGAGCAAATAACTAACTTATTCAATTTAAATGTGTGAATGTGAATGTGTGTGTGAATGAGTGGATGACTGGATGTGTAAAGCGCTTTGGGGTCCTTAGGGACTAGTAAAGCGCTATACAAATACAGGCCATTTACCATTTAAACAGAGGCATTAGACCAGGATGCCACTGTTGCCATCTGCCCTATTGTTGCCACCAGTGAACAAAACCTTATTAGAGATATAGAATAAAAATTACATAATCACAAAATCAGTTTGTATGCTGATGACATTCTTCTAATCCTACAACCTCACTTTTGCCATTACACTTTCTGATCACATCTTTGATAAGTTTTCTGGCTACTCAGTCAACTGGTCTGAGATTCTCCCTTGAAGCCACACAAACCGGGATGCTCTGACTTGGAACCTGCACTGTAATCATACAATTCAAGCCATTAGTTACATTGAAATATATATGTGTTTGATTTGAGATATGAAAAGTTTAGTTTTTGTTTTCCCTTCTACATTTTATAAGATGTCCCAGCTTTTTGGAAATTTGGGTTGTACTTCCTGAAAACATCTTCAATGACTCTGTATTTTGGTGAACTTGCAAAAGATTTATGAATAAAATAGAACAATTTAAGCAGTAGTTAAAAGATAAAGAAAAGAACATGAGATTAATCCCACATCACTTTGTGACCAGTATAACTGGTTGTGTGATGAATGATGATGACATGGTAACCCTTGATCATGAATATCTTTGTCAATTTTGTAACAGATAAAAAGGAGTATAACAATGTGGTCGGGTAAATTATATATGCAAATATTAGGCTCGCTAAGTGGGGTACCTATATGTGGTCTGCAGATGGAAAGGTAACGATCAATGGCCACCACGGTCAGCAGGCCAATACTAGCCATGCCAAAGAATATGTTGAGAGCTGCATAGATCTGGAGACACAGAAACAAAGAAAAAGGCAGGTACTTAAATTCCTTCTTAACGAGAAGGCTGTGATCATGGCTCCAATCCAAAAGATTAAAGCAAGAACCACGGTGCCAACATGTTACAATGGTACAATGATTTCTGGAATTCTGTTACTATGATTTAACAAAAACTTGCAGAAACTTGGAAAAGTTATAAAATTCAAATTTTTACACTGCTCTGACCAAATGTCCTTTCTGAGTCCTGGTCTAGTTATTTATGTTTGTTAAAAATAGCATTAAGGTATGTTGTCTGCAGTGGTGTATTACAGCCATGTCGGGGAAAATTATTGTCTTGGTTCAAAGAAAAAAGCCACACAAATGCAGACGGTGGCAAAGGCACACATTGGTTAGTTTCCTCGATTCTTTTAATACGTTCATAAAAAGGATTACATGGCTCAACAATATTATGCCATAACAATGTTGTGAAAAAAATCTGCCAAAAGACTGACTCAGTCTGGCCATAGATTTTGTAATAAGTAATTTAAGTGTCAAGCTCCCAGGTCTTTTCATCAGTGCTTTGAGTTGGATTATTAACTTGTTTATTTCTTTGAAATTTCCTATTAGCAGTCTTAGTTATAGTTGGTTATGCTGCTGAGTTCTTGCCTCGTTTTTAGTTTCCTTTGGTGCTCACTCCTCCTCTCTCATTCTCTCCGTCGTTTTCTGTATCAAGTCGGTCTTGTCTCCATGTTCATTTGCCTGTTTCTCCAGTCATGTCGCTCCCTGTGTCTCTCGCACTCTCTGTGTGTCTCTTGCTCTTGCCCTGTCTTAGTTTAAGTCCAGTTGTGTTCCCCAGGTGTACCACTAACCCAGCAAAATCTAAGACTGTTTGTTTTGCTTCAGAGTCAGCCAGCATAAAAGATGTGCTCCCAAGGCAGTTCTGCCTTCAGCCTTCATCGGCACCCATTCATGTGTTGGTGACTGGGGCCCAGCCAATCCATGTTGTGGTTTCCAGAGCAGCTAGGGGTCCACTGATTCCTGCACCCATACTAGTTGCTAAGGTGGGGACAGCTGGTGTCCAGCCACCACCTGCACCAGTCCTGGCTCCCAGGGTGATGCCAGCAAAGACCAGATGTATTATTGTCGGGTCTACCTTATAATATAAAGCACCTTGAGGTGACTGTTGTTGTGATTTGTATAAATAAAATTGAATTGAACTGAATAGAATAGACCACCTCTGCAACTGTACTAGTTCCTCAGGTGAGAGGAGCTGGTGTCTGGCAGGTTCCTGTGCCATCCCTGTTCCTAGGGTGAGGGCAGCCAGGATCTGTTTTCTGTATTAAGCCAGGCAAATAAACATGGAGTCAAGACTATCTGTTTCCCCTGTCTTTCTCTCCATGTTGCCCACTCTCGCCCTCTCTCCGTGTCGCTCTCTCTCTCTTTATTTAGTCAGTCTGAGTCTCGGTGTGCCTTTCTCGTACTTCCTGTTTTATTTTGACAGCCTCTCGTCCTGTGTGCATTGTGTTCAGTTTTGCTTCCCAGGTCTCGTCAGTGAGATTATGTCCAGCTGTGTTCCCCAGTGGCTTCCTCTCTGCCCCGATTCCCTCTTATGTATATATTGTGTGTGTCTCCCTCTGTCCGTTGTCATGATCTCCTTCTTGGTGTGTGTCCCATTTGATCAGAGCGTTCCAGTGTTTGGATCCATAAGTACCTGTCCATTAAGTTTTTTGGATTTAATTATTTGTACTTTCCAGCAATAAAGTTAGGTTCAGTCCAACCTGAGAGGCCTGCATTTGGGTCCTGACCTGCCTGCCACACACTGCGTTTCATGACAGTGAGACTGTGGGACACATTTTATCACTTTAAAAGACATTATGTAACAAAGAGGCTATTTCAGATTTTATCTTATAAATACTCTCCACATATTGACACAGATATGGGTAAAAACTACCTAAATTATATGCAACTGAGTTCACTAACAATGCTAACAAGTGCTAGATTTTTACTTACTGAGGCCTTCTATAGCTGCAATTGGTTGAACTAGATGTGCATGCAGTGGTATTAGAGGCAGTCGTATTCTACATACCTGACAACCAGCATAGCCAAATTTCCAGCTGCCGTGGATGTCTGAAGCAGCGGACATGGGATAGCCAATACCAGCCACTCCAATGTCAGTAAAAGCCAAGTTGATTATTATGAAGTTGGTAGGTGTGCGAAGTTCCTTAAATTTTACAAACATCAATAGCACCACAATGTTGCTCGCTAAACTGATGACACCTGAGAAATGAAAAGAAAGACAGTGTTACAGTGTGAAAGTCAAACATGAAGTTTAAGATTAAGATACCCTATTTGTCACTGTAGTAGGATACAATAAAATGTTATCTGTTGGCTCTCAAGTAAGCAATGGCAAGGGATAAAAGTAGCTTTTAAAAAAGACACAAAAATACAAATAAGAGCACTTAGAGAGTTCAAGATTTAATAGATTTAATTTAGATTTAATATGAGATTTAATATCTTCATCCAAATAAAAGTCGACTGAGGAGAAAGTAAATAAAAGTTCTTTAGGTTGCAGTTGCTTTGTCTAAAGCTAAAAAGGATACTGTAATGTATTTAAATATGTCAACATAGGCAGTCTCAGACTGCATTCTCTGGGGCCTTAGATTTGATCAAACATAGCAAACTCGTGTAGCATGTTTTCCAGCTGAAAAAAATTGCAGCAGAATTTTAATATTTATGAATATAAATAACAAAAATAAATAGCATAATAGCAAATATTACTATATGCAATATTTTTAAAAATCCAACATACACCAGTTGTTGGGGCTCCAGGTTGGTGGTCAAATAGTCAGTTTTGCTTAGGCTGGTTTGTAACTGAGGGAAGTGACCCTGAAGAAGCTTAAACTCTTGGTCTTTTAGGAAATAAGGTCTCATATCATTCAAGAATGTAACCAAACCGTTTCTCGGTCGAGTCACATTAGTTGGAATAATAATAATAATAATGGATTGCATTTATACAGCGCTTTTCGGGACCCTCAAAGCGCTTTACAATACCACTATTCATTCACTCTCACATTCATACACTGGTGGAGGCAAGCTACAGTTAGTTGCCTTAGTTAATAGCCAGCTGACGGTTTATTGTCAGCTGTCTGTAGACTCCGGAGGGGTCACATGTCTAATCTGCTGACAATAAGTAACTGGAACAATATTGTAAATAAATAATCATGTTTATGCGTTTGTGTGATAGAGCCCAGACTTTAGTCATTATTATACCTATCACACTATTTCAAAAGGCTTTTTGTTGTCCATCTTCACAACAGTGTAGTTTAAACCTATGGGATATTAATAGATGGCCTACTATATGTGCGGTCCTTTTTCCGAAGGAGGTCAAGAAAAATCATCTATCAGTATGGACTTGACTCATATAGCACTTTTCTAGTCTGTCTGAGTACTTTACAACAACTTGCCTCATTCACACAACCACATTTTTTCTGTGCTCTTTCTAACATTCACACACATTCAAACTCTGATGGATTTATTAAAGAGCAACTTGAGGTTAGTATCTTGCCCAAGGATACAGCAGACTGGAGCAGACAGGGGGTCAAACCACAAACCCTCCAATTACTAGGTGACGTGCAAGGTATTTTTTTGAACATTCATCTGCAACCAAGCTTAAAACTGAGCTTTGTGCCAACATCCTGTAACCTAGTATAGACTCTTATTTTGAAAATGAACCCAATACAGACTGGAGATGGTATGTGCATTAGCATCAGGGAGAAAGACAAGATAGAATTAACTTTTGACTGCAAGTCTTTGTTGATTTCCCGTAAAACCTTTAGTTTGATCTGTCCTGCAAATAGCAAACAAAAGACAGACATACATGATACCCAGGAGGTTGGCATGATTCTAGAGGATATCTAATCTCCTAGGTGGCTGCTGCTAAGTGGTTACTATAGTGATTATCTCCAGTCTTAGGCTGAAGAATAAACATGGACAACACTCACACAAGAATTTCTCTATAAGCTTGTAAGGAGTTGACCTTACATAAAATAATATAAATCAATCAAATTAAAATGTAAAAATTACATGAAAATAAGAAACAGCTGGTTAAAACTCAATAAATACTGATATCCAGGTTTTGCCAAGAAACCACATTGTTCCTCTGGACCTGGTTGGATGAACCTCATGACACCTCACTGATAAAGAAAGAATATCAAAGACACATTTAGGATTTAACTCTTAAAATTCAAATCCCTCTTAAACACACAATGACTGCATTTACACAACTGCAAAAATGAAGAACATAATGCAGAGCAAACATGGCAAAACATGACATAATGGCTGTTCATTGTTACCTGCAGTGATGAGATATCCAGCCACAATGTTATGCTCCAGTTGGGTAAATGCACTTTTCCCCCCATAAGGTGCATCTACATTTGAAATATTAACCCCAGAGTCCATCCCCATTTAGTGACCTTCTAGATAAAAACAAACAAAAAAAAATTACTTGATTAAGGTAAAAACCAAAAAACTGAAAAATTATGGTGATCCTTAAAATTTAAACTGAAGAAAATTAGAAGAAGAATGCAGGCAGGGAGTTTTGTAAAATGCTGTCCTAACTGAAATCTGTACAATGTTATTGTGGAGCAGTGGTGGGCAAACCGTAAGGAATAGGGTTTATGGGATTACTGCATTCCACTGCTCCTCTGTCCCTGTTAGCAGGCAGTAATCTGCATGTAACATTGGTAACAAAACTCTGTAAGAGAGGATTACCACTCACATGGAGTGGCTGGCAAGTTATGTGGTCAATGAGCTTTGTCATTACAACACAGAGTCGAAGACTGAAATGCCTCAAACGGATGACTGGTCGTTTCACAGAGAATACATACAGTAGGAACAATAAAGTCTCGTTCAGTCTGGATTACATGTGCATAAGGGCTCCCAAAATCCTCGAGTCCACAAAGGCACATTGTGTGGCAATGTTTAGTTAATTAACTGTAACAGAAAGAGCCTTGGGCGCCTCTGTCAGTGCGCCCCAGGGCAGCTGTGGCTACAACGTAGCTTGCCATTGCCAGTGTATGAATGTGTGCGTGAATGGGTGAATGACTGAATGTAGTGTAAAGCGCTTTGGGGTCCTTAGGGACTGAGTAAAGCGCTATACAAATGCAGGCCATTTACCATTTAAGGAAACTACAATCAAACCACGAGGCCCTGTTTTGTAGAAGGAGTTTTCATTCAGATTTTCCAAAAAACCTTCAAACAGTAATGGTGTTAAACACTGTTTTCATTTGGAGTCAGAGATAAGAAGATGTGTTACTTTGAAGTAGAGACTCTATGTAGACAAAAGTCCTGTTTCTCTGTTTCACTGGTTGAAGCTATTGTTCCACGCACCACTTTTAAGTAGTGTTTATTTTTTCAGTCCCAAAGATTTCCATTTTGTTGGGGTCCCTGAAGAAGTACCAGTGCAGGTCATTTACCTCCTTCTGTATGCCATACCATGGAGCACTGAATGGGAGCATTTCTAAATCTGATGCACATACACTCAAAAAACAGATTCAGGTCCTTTCAAAGAACACATACAAATTTTGTTAGTTGTTCATAAATGTAATTAAAAAATACCAAATTAATTTGGTTTTCTTTGTGTAAACTTAAAATTATTCTAAACCAGCAGAGGCTGATTCTGAACACAAAATGAATGAGTTTGTTGGGGCACTGGCGGTAGGAGGAGTACATTTTTGCACATGCGCATTTGTATACTCAAATAAAAAAATTCAAGCCCCTCTTTAAGCTGAAACATTTTTTTTTATCTCACTCAATGCAAATGTAGCAATCCAGCATTACTGCAATTATTATTCGTGTGGTGAACCTAAATTATTTTCTCTCAAAGCAGTCTTTGTTACAAGAACACAAAGTTATTGAGTTACATAACGGTCTGCCCTCTTCGAAAATTTTGCGCTCTTTCAGGATCACCTAAAAGAATGCAGCTGCTCTTGGCCTCTCTGTACTTTTTGGATAAAACTACACCTTCAGGTAAAGTAACATATTAATTTTTCATATAACCAATTGTGTATTTCTCTATGAGCTGAATGTAGAGTATTGCTATTTATCATAGAAGCTTGTAACAGTTGTTTTTTGAACTTTTGGTTGTGCTACCATTCTCCTCTATGCTGGAATACTATTTTTTTTTTTACCAAATAGACAGGTCTTTTCAAAAGCGCCTTGTTTTAGAAGACAAATTATGTAGCCACCAACTTTTAAGTACTCAGAGCTTGTGCTAGCTTGATAGCAGCTAGCCAGCCACCATGTGCTCAATGAAAGATGATATCCTAAGGCTAACTTCATTCTTACTGTTTTCTTTTTATAATCTAAAAATGTGTCATTCTGTGTTTATTATTATATAATGCCATATTCTAGTAGAACTTAATGTTTTGAGGTGTCTTTAACAGCAATGTATAGTTTACTGAGGGTGCTACCAAAAGTGAACCATGTGGACATAAGAGTAACTATAGTCAGCACAACACGCACTCCCGTGACGTTCGTACCTATTTATTATTAGAAATGATTTTTTTTATTTATTATTCGCTACCGCCTAGATTATAAGAAAATGCTGTGTCAGGGGGAAGCGTTGGAAGGAGAGGCCGATGATAGTCGCGGGGTTAGTAGGGGAGGGCACTGGAGAACCAGTGAAATTTGGCAGTGAGTTTTGCATAATATGTTCCCCTCCAAGTGACAGAGCCCTGAAACAACCTATTTCTTAACCAAGGTATTGTTTCTGTTTTTCAGACCTCCTCCACTGAGGATGAACGGTTGAGATCCACTGCAGCAACTGTCATGGGTATTTAGACCATCACAAGAGAAGGCATTCAGGAGCTAGAGGATGTTGGAGTTGTCATTGAAGGTACTACAGTTATGAACAACCTGGGTAGTGTCATCATGGCATTCATCGTCTTCTTTGGACTGATTGATGCACTTGATCTGAGCTATCCAAATGACCACAAGTACACTTTGGCCATCCAGATTCATTCAAATCTTCTGACAAAACTCCAAAGGCTCAGTGCAAAGATGCAGCAAATGAAAATGAAGATGTTTGCTTAGGCAAGCAAGATTCCAGCACAAAAGTTGATTTTGGCCTTTTTATCTCTTTTTTTTTCAGACTGTGACCTTTTTTAAAAAACAAAAAACAAAAACAAAAATGGAAGTTTTCAATTTTTGTCTGCTGTTCTGTTTGAACATCTTAGATGAACATCCTATTGTGAGTGATGTAACCTTTAATCTATACTAATATAGATGGATAAAAGAAGGGTGGGAATTTAGCTCAAAAAAAGTTTAATGGTTGTAACCAGCATTTTCTTTTTAATTGCTTTTGGGATTTTCTTTTTTTTTTTTTTTTATACGTGTCCCGTTTGGTTCTTTTGCCATCAGAATTATTGTCTAAAGGCGAAGAAAGATGCCCAACGGATTTACTTTACCAAATGGACCATCCCAGCCTTGCCGTAATGGTCCATTTGATTCACCTTTTATTGTTTATTTTATTTTCACTTGCTGAATACGGGACAGACTTAACTGGGGGAAAGAAAGGGAGAAAGAAAGAGGGAAAGAAAAACAGCGGGGAAGAGGGATGGGGAAAAAGGGCAAAAACCAAAAACCAACAGAATAAGCAGACAAAAAAAATACATATATCGATCATCTGGATCACCTGTTGAGAAAGAAAGAGAAAGCAAGCAGAAGAAAACGAGAGTAATAAACAACATCACAATGATCTATGGGAATATGACAGTAAATACTAAATGTTAGACATTATTGTGCAGCGCGTAAGATCGACAGCGCACAGTGTGCTTTGAGGTAAGAGCCAAAAAGGGTGTAGTTTGTGTGTGATCACCCGTGTGTACACCTGTGAGCATGAACGCGCTTGTTTTTAAAAGGTTCCTTCATGTAATGATCTACTAGAGGGTGTGGGGGGCCACTGCCCCGTCCTCCAGGGCATGACGCAGGTATGGAGGAGATCAAAATTCCAGACGTCCAGAGGCCCCCAGAACACAAGAGACCAAGGAAGACCAACAGAGGGGCAGCCGCGCCACTATCCCAGAAAGAGCTGAGGAGAGTCCCAGATGAGGGGTCACTCAGCAGCCGCGGACCAGAAGCCAGGGGGGGTTGCAGTGACGTCCCCGTGAGCTCCGCCGGCAGCCAGCTGTGCCTGAGTGACCGAGCCCCGGGCCGAGAGGCCGAGGGCACCCCGCCTCCGAAGTGGCCCGAGCGAGCCCCAGGCTCCATGCCCCGATAAGCAGCCGCCAAGGAGTGAGCCGGTGTGTACCTGGGCGCCCACCCCTGGACACAGAGAACCACCAATGCACCGATGTCTGAGGGCGTCCACCACCGGCAGGGGAAGTGGTGGGGGGAGATAGGCCTCCAAACCTTGGAGGGCCTGAGATGTCCCCAGAGAGGTGGCGTCTGATACCCAACCTGACATATAGACACAGACATACAGGCACACACAGATACAAACATCCATTCCCACCCTCATGCTCTCATAGGCAATTATTCCACACTCACCCAACGTGGAGACAGACATAAAGAGACGCTGTACACACAATCACTCTCCCCAAGCGTACTCTAAGAACCGGGTCTGGGTACCCTTGCCCCTGGAGGGGGAAGCTGCACCCAGACCCAGGTGGTGTTACCCTTTTCCCTGCGGTGGGGAGAAGCAGACCGCCCCGACTCCACAGCAGCAGGGAGGCCCCACATTCCAGACCCCAGTCGGACGGCCAACTCCTCCTCCTAGCCCCCCCGCTCCAGCAGGCCGCAGAGAACGGGGGTGTGTGAAGACTCCAAACCTCTCTCCACCCGCTCATATGTAGTGTTGATGTATGTGTGTTCTAAGGTGCATTTAAAACCCAGGAGGGCATGGAGCTACCTGCCAGAGCAGCAGGTAAGCGCATAGCCCCTCCTGCTAGCCCTCAATGTCTATGTGTATTTAAAATTGAGAGGTGAGCATTTTCAAAGACTCAAAACAAATGTTGACAACTTTGGTATCTTCCAGTGTTTTTAAAGTTGGTGTTCCCGTTTTTATAAGCTTGTAAAAGTTTGAATGTCATTGGTTTTAGAGAAGTAAAGTTGAGATTTTTTTTTTAATTAAAATACATCCGCTTTGGTAACACAAAAATGTTCTTAATGAAAACCTTTTATATATACATTATATTTGTATTCAAGTATTGTTGGGTTGTTTAAAATGTTCAGTGACTGGCATGCTATGGTGTGAATTGTAATGTTTAGTAGGTTATCATTGCGGATTTGCTGAAAAGCTACCTGCAAGTGTCACTGTAAATGTATACAATGATTCTTAAGTGAAATCTGATTTTAGGGAAGTGACGGCGGTAAGGTAAGGACCCATGTTGTAGGTGACATCAGACGCCGGAGATTTGGCGGAAAAAAACAAAACAAACGAATGGTAGCCTAGAATTTAACAAAGTTTCTTTAATCTTCAGTATTGCCAAATAAACTATCCATCCATCCTCATCCACTTTATCCGAGGTCGGGTCGCGGGGGCAGCAGCCTAAGCAGAGAAGCCCAGACCTCCCTCTCCCCAGCCACCTCCTCCAGCTCATCCGGGGGAACACCAAGGCGTTCCCAGGCCAGCC
>JAQSNX010006228.1:0-30278 GCA_029532605.1 Oreochromis grahami | reverse complement strand
AGGACAAGGGTGAGCAGCATAAAAACAGGAGGGGGAAAAGAGAGGAAAAAACGAGAGGGGGAAAAAAAAGAAACAAAAAACGGAAACATTCCAATCAAACCATTGACGGAGAGTGACGGTGTTAATTCTGCTATGATATCACACTTAAGATGCGATTTAATACTACTAAGTTAGACAGATGTTAATGCAAATTAGTGTGAGTGGATGGGGAAAGGGTGTAGCGGATTCTTATCTGGTGTGAAGTTAATACAGCCACGGAGTGGTGTCGGGGTCGCGGTGGAGCTGTCCGTCCACGTACAGCCGGTCCACAGCGATGACAGCGCGGGAGCCCTTCTGGATGAAGCCGCGTCGGATTGGGAAGAGGACCCTGCGTCGTTCCAGGATCTCTTTGGGGAACTGGTCGTTCACGCTGAAGTCCGTTCCTTTTAATTCCCTGCCGCGGCTTTTCACATGTTCCTTTTGTTTGAAGTGGCCGAATTTGGCCACGATAGGACGTGGTCTCCCAGCCGCAGGTCGAATAGGGCCGAGGCGATGCACCCTATCGAAGACGATGTTCTTCACCGTGTCCTCCGGCAGCTTCAGGTGGGTTTTGATGAAGCTTTTTACCGTGGTCTCCGCGTCCTCTCCAGCGGCTTCTGGAATACCAGAAAATACCAGATTATCACGCATGCTACGGGCTTGTAGATCGATAACTGTTTCTTTTATTTTTTTATTTTCTCTATTGAGCTGGGTAACATTGTCTGTGAGACATTTCACCGACTCCCTTAGCGTGGCATTTTCAGCAGCGAGCGTTTCCACCTGCTGCTGGCTGAACTCCAGTGATTCTCGTAAGCATTTAAATTCCCGGTGAAGAAGCTCCACCAAGGACAGCCTTGCGTCGAAAGTGGACAGTCGCTTGTCGATTGACTCCAGTATGTCGGCAATATCTTTGCCGGCTGGCGATGTTGTGCCGGGGGAATCTGCCGGGCGAAGTCTTTTCGACGTTGGCGTCTCAGGTTTGGCCGGGGAAGCTGCACACTGGGCCTTCTTCATCACTAGATCCTGAAAGCACTGATCAATATAATCTTGGAGAGCCTCTAAACTCTCCCCGTTGTTCTCCAGGGTGTTGGAGATTATTTAGATAAATAACGTTAGTTGTAAGACAATTGATAAATGTATTTGGTAAGATTGAAGCTTAAAGGAATTTGTTCAAATCTAAACTACCATTAGCTTTAATTTTCCGCCAAAATCTCCGGCGTCTGACGTCAGTTACAACATGAGTCACTTACCTTGTCCGTCACTTCCGTCACTTACCTCCGATGATGATGCAGATGCTTAGCTCTCTCTGCTTCTCTGTTCCATCACTGTTATAATCTTACAATGAAACAAAGTCTCAGATGTAATTATTCTGAAAATAAGTTTATGCCTACCACAAGTGTAGCCTGGTCTCAAATATCTATTTTAGACTCTACCGGTTAAAAGGATATAAATATTGTCATATAGAGACTTTATTGTAAATATTTCGTATATGTGTTTAAAAGAAAAAAGAGTTCAAATGGTTAAAAATGTGTTTAAAATCACAATAAATAGAAGTCAATCATAATTTAAGTGTTCATGGAGTTATAAGTTACAAGAAATCCAAAGGTTTGTTATCTAATGTGAAACAAGGAAAACTCTGTATTGCTTCAAGTTGTTTTACAAGTTCATTTTGGGTTGTCAATCTTGTATTTTCTTTTATCCCATTGGTTGATGTAAACCTATTGTCCAATCAGATGTAGGGGAGGCGGGATCTAAGTGAGGCAGAAGGAAAAAACACTAACTAAGCTAGTGAGAGTCGGCAGCAGCACGTTACCGGAGGAGGTTGTGTATCAGAGCTAATAGTCAAAGGAGAATAGTCAAAACAACAGCCGTGGATGCAGAGTCTACGTTCCTGTCATGGACTGTTTTACCCTGTGATGAGTGAGTACTAGTGATGGGTAGATGAGGCCTTGTGAAGCGTTTCAGCACATTCCCCAAACTGTATCGGCACTGTGTCGACACAGTTTTGCTGTTTTGCTCCATACTGACTCCTGCTGGACCTTAAATATCATTGCAGGCAACTTACTTGAGACTCACAACATTTCACAACAATTCAATGACCTAGTCATACTTATACACTGTAAGGTATTGTACTTTCTGTGGAATCATTTTATATCTTTTATATTGCAAATATGGTAGACATCACCAGTGTGTGAATGGGTGGATGACTGGATGTGTAAAGCGCTTTGGGGTCCTTAGGGACTAGTAAAGTGCTATACAAATACAGGCCATTTACATCTTTAAAATATAGTGTGAATGACATTAAGTGAAAATTAATATGAAAGTATTGTGAATGTAATATTACCCATTCGACTCAGAGTTTATTATAAATTTCTATTCAGAAAAATAAGTTTATCCAATCTTTTTGCATTCAGTCTATTGCGTTTTTTGTTGTTGTTGTTGTTTTTTTTTACACCTTTTCCCCAGATTTGGAAAACTCACAGGCACAGATGAAGCTGGAGTACACAAAAGCTGTAAAGTCAGGTGGAAAAGGTTCTGATAAGATATCTTCCTATTCCCCCAGTACGTTAAAGGATCCTCTGATCTTGGAATTTTTCTCTCTGACACTCTCCACAATACTAAGGGGTTGGCAGTCCTTTATAATAAAATTCAGGACTGCCTGGGCCAGAACAGTCTTCCTAGATGCTTGATTTGAAAAATAAAACACATACTAATGAAAAAAATGATGATAAAGCTGTTCAGTGTCAGTATAGGCCGACCTGTGTTCATTCTCAGTGTGTTTGTCTCCTCATTTTCATGTTTGGCTCTGTAATGCCTCTGTAACACTGAGGAGGTGCTTTTGTTTGTAAGAAAGCTCCGCAGAACAGATGCAACATTTATCATGCATAAAATGAAATAAATAATTTACACAAGTCACATTACTGTTTTTCCTATTCTGATAGATTACACTGAAACAAACAGTTACCTTATTTGCAGTTAAAAGATCAAAATGATCCCACACAGCAGAAACGTTTCTTTTTCTTTCGGGCTCCATTTTGTTATAGAGAGATGTGTATTTTTTTTTTCTTTGCCAGAGTAATTTTGTGGGGGGGGGGTTGGCGCGTTGGCAATGAGCGATACAGCAGCTGTATCGATCACGTGACTTTTTCTTAAAGTGACGCACGCACCGATACAGGCATCGCTAGGTGAGCTTGATACATGCGTCGGTCCGTCAGTTTTGCAGGACCCATCACTAGTGACTACTGAATGTGGAGTTAGCATTGAGCTTAAACGGAATGTATAAGTACTAAAAATGTATGATGCTAATCGCGAGTTAGCATGTTAGCATTTTAGCGCCAGTAATAGCTATGTATGCCGAGTATGTAAGCTACAGATTACTCTATGGAACTAAATAGTAATTTCTAATGCACAGTGGACCGAGAGGAATTCTCTGGACCCTTCTGCTGTGGATAGGATTTCCGTGTGTTTGTCCCAGTGTGCTCAGCAGCCCGGGTATACCGCTAATTCCAACCACGTTGTCGAGTGGAGGCCGCATGGTCATCAACCGAGCCTGCCCCTCAGCTTGCCCTCGCACTTAGCCCAAAGGATTTGTGAGTAGACCTGAGCACGTGCGTTTTGTTTTTGCTTGTTTATCAAGTGAAGCGGCCATTTGTGTGTTTTCTGGTCCAACGAGCCCGAGCAACGATCAGGCCTGCAACGGTTTCAGTGAATGAGCTCACAAAGGTTACGAATTTTTAACTGAACTCCATGGGAATATTTTGGATAAATGTGTTGTTTCTAAAGCATTGACTGTGAATTGTGAAGAGGAAAAAACAAACATCCAATTGAATTGTAAGGAAACACTTAAGAACTTGGAATATTGTATTTTTATTTATTTAAATCATATTTTATTTTGACTAAATCTTACAATTTGAATTTAAAGTTTTATGTGTGTCATAATTATTATTTACAGAGTTTATAAGTGATAAGGGTTACTAAAAAGGTAAAAAAGAGGTTTAACATGTTAGATAAATTCATTATTCTTGGTGAAGATTAAACAGAACTCATTATTTTCACTAAGTGGAGGCACCGCCAACATTAAGATTTCTAAGTACTAAGGTTAAAACTGGTTAGTTATTGTTTCTCCTGTTTACCAGTAAAATTAAGTAACGTACCCAGGGCCCCGCTCATAGTACTATCACCACCTTAACCGAGGGTTAATTCTGAGCTACTTGAGTTGGGTGCTACACAAGTTTGTTTTGTACTTACGTTACTTATATAATCAAAATAAAATATTTGTTGTTCTGTCACAAGTGCAGTCTCTAATTTAAACAACACATTTGTTTTTCATTCCAACACATGAGCTGGAATGTTGTATTATTTTAAGGATGCTTGTTTCCAGTCCAGGCATCACTGCCTGAATGACTGTCATGGATCGAGGTGATCCAAATGTAGGTGCAGAAGAAAGTCTTTAACTTCCCTTAAGTACAGTGGCAGTGGATGTGGGTTGGACATGCAATGAGCTTGAACCTGCAGGCGACCATCTTCACTGACCACACCATCTGTGACAGAGGAATCGTCTCTCCTGTTGTCCTGCAAGCAAACAATCATATTTTTTGGAACATGAACTTAATTGCTTTCTTAAAACATTTTTTTCTGCATTTGGTATAGAACTCCAATTTAAACAATCTCAGGCTCCCTCCCCACCGGAGAGGTGACATTCAATGTCCCAATTGTCAGTCTGGATAGCCCTGACCACCACCCAACATACAATAATGTCATGAAAGCATCATTTTAAAAAGGGCTATGCAAACATGGCCAATAACTTTCATTCTAATGATGTGCAAAATGATTTTGGGCACAAAACAGATTTTGCTGTTAGAAAACTTGCAGACTTCACTATATACAGACTTCACTTATATACAACTAAGTTTGGGGGATGTGATCATTCAAGAAATGCAGACCAAACTGTTGTTGTTTGTTTACTTACACAGCATGTCTTGTAGAATTAACTGGAGTCACAGCAACAGCACAGTGCAGTCATATCTCAAGTCTAATAACAGAAACAGAAAAAGATCAGTAAAGAAATAACTTCCCCAAACCAAAGCACAAACAAAACAATAAGTAAAACAGGCTGATCTAAAGTATGATTAAAGTTCAGCCTGATTAATATAATAATAATAATGATAATACATTTTATTTGAAAGCGCCTTTCAAAACACTCAAGGTCGCTGTACACAGTAGAGTAAAAAGCAACATAAAAGCAAAGAGTTTACACAATCATAAAACAAACAAATTTAAAATAGTCGAATGGAGAGGTTATGTGGGATAAGCTTTTTTGAACAAGTTGTTTTTGAGTTGGGACTTAAAGAGAGAGAAGGTAGAGATATTTCTTAAATCAGGAGGTCGGGAATTCCAGAGTTGAGGAGCAGAGCAGCTGAAAGCCCTGCTCCCCATGGTGACAAGACGGGGGGAGGGGATGGAGAGTGAAAGGGAAGAAGAAGATCTGAGACGACGAGATGGGGCGGTGATGTTAACCAGATCAGAGAGATATGGAGGAGAGAGATGATGAATAGCTATTTTTGAGTAAGACCAAAAAGAAGTGAATTACAATAATCAATCCGGGAAGTAACAAGGCTATGGACAAGAATGGCAGTGGCATGTGAGGTGAGAAAAGGACGGAGACGATTAATGTTGCGCAATTGAGAATATGCAGACCGAGTGACATTATTAATGTGTGAATTGAAAGATAGAGTACTGTCGAGGATGACACCCAAACGTTTCACAGAAGAAGAAATGGAGACCGGCGAGTTATTGATAGTAATAGAGAAACTGTTGGTTCTGGATAATGTTGATTTAGTGCCTACTAAGAGGAGTTCGGATTTATTACTATTGAGTTTAAGAAGATTAGAAGAGAACCATGAATTTAGTTCAGCTAAGCAGAGGGTGAGGGAGGATGGGGGAAGAGCAGAATCAGGTTTAGTGGACAGACAAAGCTGGGTGTCATCGGCATAACAGTGAAAATGGATATTGTATTTACGGAAAATATGTCCAAGCAGTAGAAGGTAGATAATAAAAAGAAGGGGCCCCAGGACAGATGTCACTGACAGTTGCTAATATATTGGAAAACCAAAACACTTACTGATGTCTTTCTGTCCAACAGCAGGAGCGCTGGTCCCGAGCCTCAAAGACAGTAAGAAGCAAGCAGAGGGAGAAAAAAAACGAAATTTTATTAGAAGCTGATTTGATCTTTAATGGCTGTGCAATCATTATAACTTACAACACAGAAGGTCAGTGTAGACCCCATACAACCAAATTAGACTAACACATATTCAGTAGTAGATGGTGTTTTTAATACTATGTGTGGTATTGGCGCTGTCAGTTTAGGCCTAAAGAGATGTGTTTAAAAAAAAAGACCAACTAATTTAAATATAATCATTACATGCTTTTTAAAAGTTAACTTCCAATATATAAAGTTTCTAATAAGCAAAATGACCAGATCTAACATATGGAAGGTAACAGGGGATTTCTTGAAATCAACCTGCCGTTCTTCAGCTGAGACATCTGAGTTAATTCAGTTCAATTCAATTTTATTTATATAGCGCCAAATCACAACAAAAGTTGCCTCAAGGCGCTTTATATTGTACAGTAGATAGCACAATAATAAATACAGAGAAAAACCCAACAATCATATGACCCCCTATGAGCAAGCACTTTGGCGACAGTGGGAAGGAAAAACTCCCTTTTAACAGGAAGAAACCTCCGGCAGAACCAGGCTCAGGGAGGGGCGGGGCCATCTGCTGCGACCGGTTGGGGTGAAAGAAGAAAAACAGGATAAAGACATGCTGTGGAAGAGAGACAGAGATTAATAACAGATATGATTCGATGCAGAGAGGTCTATTAACACATAGTGAGTGAGAAAGGTGACTGGAAGGGAAAAACTCAATGCATCATGGGAATCCCCGGCAGCCTACGTCTATTGCAGCATATCTAAGGGAGGATTCAGGGTCACCTGCTCCAGCCCTAACTATATGCTTTAGCAAAAAGGAAAGTTTTAAGCCTAATCTTGAAAGTAGAGATAGTGTCTGTCTCCTGAATCCAAACTGGAAGCTGGTTCCACAGAAGAGGGGCCTGAAAACTGAAGGCTCTGCCTCCCATTCTACTTTTAAATACTCTAGGAAAGACAAGTAAGCCTGCAGAGCGAGAGCGAAGTGCTCTAATGGGGTGATATGGTACTACAAGGTCATTAAGATAAGATGGGGCCTGATTATTTAAGACCTTGTATGTGAGGAGCAGGATTTTGAATTCAATTCTGGATTTAACAGGAAGCCAATGAAGGGAAGCCAAAACAGGAGAAATATGCTCTCTCTTTCTAGTCCCTGTCAGGACTCTTGCTGCAGCATTTTGGATTAGCTGAAGGCTTTTCAGTGAGTTTTTAGGACATCCTGATAATAAAGAATTACAGTAGTCCAGCCTGGAAGTAATAAATGCATGAACTAGTTTTTCAGCATCACTCTGAGACAGGTTATTTCTAATTTTAGAGATGTTGCGCAAATGGAAGAAAGCAGTCTTACATATTTGTTTAATATGTGCATTGAAGGACATGTCCTGGTCAAAAATGACTCCAAGGATCCTCACAGCATTACTGGAGGCCAAGGTAATGCCATCCAGAGTAAGAATCTGCTTAGATACCATATTTCTAAGATTTTCAGGGCCGAGTACAATAACCTCAGCTTTATCTGAATTAAGAAGCAGAAAGTTAGCGGCCATCCAGGTCTTTATGTCTTTAAGACATTCCTGCAGTTTAACTAATTGGTGTGTGTTACCTGGCTTCATGGATAGATAGAGCTGTGTGTCATCTGCATAGCAGTGAAAATTTATGCTGTCTTCTAATGATGCTGCCTAAGGGAAGCATGTATAATGTAAACAGAATTGGTCCTAGCACTGAACCCTGTGGAACACCATAATTGCCCTTAGTGTGTGAAGAGGATTCTCCATTTACTTGAACAAATTGGAGTCTATTAGATAGATATGATACAAACCACTCCAGTGCAGTACATGTAATACCTACAACATGTTCTAATCGCTCTAATAGGATATTATGGTCAACAGTATCGAACGCAGCACTGAGGTCTAGCAGGACAAGCACAGAGATAAGTCCACTGTCAGAGGCCATAAGAAGATCATTTGTAACCTTCACTAAAGCTGTTTCTGTGCTGTGATGAGCTCTGAAACCTGACTGAAACTCTTCAAATAAGCCATTCCTCTGCAGATGATCTGTTAGCTGTTTGACAACTACTCTTTCAAGGATGTCTGATATGAAAGGAAGGTTGGAGATTGGCCTATAATTATCTAAGACAGCTGGGTCTAGAGATGGCTTTTTAAGTAAAGGTTTAACTACAGCCAGCTTGAAGGCCTGTGGTACATAGCCGATTATTAGAGATAGGTTGATTATATTTAAGATCGAAGAATTAATTAATGGCAGGACTTCTTTGAGCAGTTTAGTAGGAATGGGGTCTAAAAGACACGTTGATGGTTTGGAGGAATTAATTATTGAAGTTAACTCAGAAAGATCAATTGGAGAAAAAGAGTCTAACTTAACATCGATGGTACTAAAAGTAGCTGTAGATAATATTACATCTGTGGGATGATTATTGGTAATTTTTTCTCTAATGATAAAAATTTTATTTGTGAAGAAGTTCATGAAGTCATTACTAGTTAACGTTAAAGGGATGGTTGGCTCAGTAGAGCTCTGACTGTTTGTCAGCCTGGCTACAGTGCTGATTAGAAACCTGGGGTTGTTCTTATTTTCTTCAATCAGTGACGAATAGTAAGATGTTCTGGCTTTGCGGAGGGCTTTCTTATAAAGCAGCAAACTATTTCTCCAGGCTAAATGATGATCCTCTAAATTTGTGATACGCCATTTCCTCTCCAGCTTACGAGTTATCTGCTTTAGGCTACGTGTTTGAGAATTATACCACGGAGTCAGGTACTTCGGATTTGAGGCCTTAGTTTTCACAGGAGCTACAGTATCCAGAGTCGTACGTAGTGAGGAGGTAAAATTATTAACAAGATAATCGACCTCTGTTGGAGTAGCGTTCAGATAGCTGCTCTGCTCTATGTTGGTACAGGGCATTGAAGATGATAACAGTGGGTGGATTATATTCTTAAACTTAGTTACAACACTTTCAGAAAGACATCTACTGTGATAAAGTCTACTCTCCACTGCTGTGTAATCAATTATTGTAAATGTAAATGTTATCAGGAAATGATCAGACAGCAGAGGGTTTTCAGGAAACACTGTTAAATGTTCAGTTTCTATGCCATATGTTAAAACAAGATCTAGAGTGTGGTTAAAGTGGTGGGTGAGTTCTTTTACATTTTGAGAGAAGCCAATTGAGTCTAATAACAGATTAAATGCGATGTTGAGGCTGTCATTTTTAGCATCTACATGGATGTTAAAATCAACCACAATAATTATTTTATCTGAGCTGAGCACTAAATCAGATAAAAAGTCTGAGAAATCAGAGAGAAACTCTGTGTAAGGCCCAGGTGGACGATAGATGATAACAAGTAAGACTGGTTTCTGAGTTTTACAGCTGGGGTGGACGAGACTAAGCATCAGGCTTTCAAATGAATTAAAAGTCTGTCTTGGTCTTTCGTTAATTAATAGACTGGTGTGAAAAATTTCTGCCACACCGCCCCCTCGGCCTGTGCTTCGAGGTTTCTGGTAGTTAGAATGACTCGGGGGTGTTGATTCATTTAAACTAACATAATCATCCTGCTGCAACCAGGTTTCTGTAAGGCAGAGTAAATCGATTTGTTGATCAATTATTAAGTCATGTACTAACAGAGACTTGGAAAACAAACACAAACACTGCAGATTCTTTCACTCGCGAGGGCAGTCATGGACGCACGACTGTCTGCGTCCTTTATTTATACAAGATCTTTTCTGTGTGTGTGTGTGTGTACAAAGGTAACAACGTCACTCAGAGCATCGGGTTTTTCCCTTTACATCTTAATGTTCTCTGAAAACAGGAAGCAGTTAGTAGCTGCACGCAAGTTATTAGGTCAAAAGTCATGTAGACATGTGCTTAATGATAAATGATGGAATACATTTCATGGAGCTGATCACATATATACAATTTTCCTTTGACATTCCCTCCTGTTGATCAGAAAATGAAATGTACAATTCATCAGTGAGTAACTACTTGTCTTTCACATGTTCAGTTACTACATCATTAGTTACACTTCATCTTCATGAAACAAATAGGAAAAGAAGTCTTCATGATCTTCATCGGTTTTGGTACATCTGCGTATGCTGTGAGTGACAAACTTATCATCTGTGAGATTACAGCTTTTAAACAAGGAATAACTCAAATAAAGAAAACAAAATAAAATCAGGAAAAGTCCAACGACGATCAACAGTCTCTTTTAAACCTGTTAAAGTTGAGTGCTTCTTCCTGGAGGAGGATGTTGATGTCATTGTGCACTTTACAAAGTCATTCTGAAGATGTGGTCGGAGATCAGAATTAGTGCACTTGTTCCAGGGTGTTTCCTGTACATGGCTGGGTGTGTTAATATGCTCGGCATGTGCGAGCAGACATAACAGTCTTTCTCTGTGGTCCTGTAAGGGTGAGCTTTGTAGTCAAGGTAACCAGGAGGGTTCCCCTTCCCATGGTTGCACATAGGTCCATCACACCTACACCTGGCTGACCTAAAGTTGATCGGATGGAGATTAGAGTGCGGACTTACCCGACGGGGGCCCAATCAGCACTACCCCCCCTCACCCCCGAAGCAACCAAGCGTACTTGAGGCTTTCCTAATGTGCTTCCTCCTTGGTGTCGGGGCTTCCCAGGACCTCAACCTTTTTGCAGTGGCTCTGATGTATCCAGGAGGGTCTCTCTGCAATTTTACAGGCTGTGGGTGTGGTCAATAACACTTGGTATGGGCCCTCCCAGCGAGGCAAGCTCCAATTTCTCCTCTGGAGCACACGTAATAGGACCCAATCACCTGGTTTTAATCTGCAAGAGACTGGAAAAGATTCATACGGCAGTTTATTGTTCAAAACAATATCCTTATTTTCTAGTAGTTTAGACAAATCTGTCAGAGAAACAACTCTGGCAGAATGGATGGCAGAAGGTTCACTGGTCACTGGTAGAGGAAAAGGTCTCCCATGAACAACCTCAAAAGGTGTAAGTTTTTGGGAGCCTTGTGTTAATCTCATCCACATTTTTACTAGGCCTATGCATTCAGGCCATGGTCTTCCTGTTTCTTCCATGCATTTTCTGAATCTCTGTTTTATGGTGCCGTTAGTTCTCTCCACTAACCCTGCACTCTGTGGGTGATAAGCACAATGGTTTCTTATGCTGAATCCTGGTGCTTCAGAGACTTTACTGATCACATCATTGACAAAATGTGTCCCATTATCTGATCTTATCAGAGCAGGGATACCATATGTTGGAATGAAATGATTACATAGACATTTTGCAACTGAGATTGCATCTGCTTTTTTCACTGGATAAATCTCTGGCCATTTTGAGAATACGTCTATAATTACTAGAGCGTATTTTGAGCCTTGACTTTCACTTAATTCAATAAAATCCATGTGAATGGTGTGAAATGGATGAGGTGGTGTGGGGAAATGTCCTCTTTTTGTCCTCAGATTGCCTTGTGAATTTTTTTGACAGATCATGCATGTCCTCACAAATTCCTTTGCTGAAGTTTCAAAATTTAGAGTATAAAAGTGTGTATTAATGACCTGGACTATCAGACCTGAGGACACATGGGTCACCCCATGTGTCACTAATGCTGCTGTTCTGCGCAGGGACTTAGGAAGTATTGGTTTACCTTCACAAGTCATCAGATCATTTTCTAGTAGTGCTCCACACTTTAACCATTTCTTCTGTTCTGTGGTTGGCGCTGCTTTTTGATCATCTTTAAGTATATCAAGTGGTATTTGCATAATGGATGTAGACATTAATGTGTCTACAGTTTGTTGTGCGGCTAACTTTGCTGCTTGATCTGCAAAGTTATTGCCTTTAGTTATTTCTGATTTATCTTTCTGATGTGCAGCACATAATGCTAACTGTTTTGGCAATGTAATTACTTCTAATATTGTCTTTAGAAGATCTCCATGTTGTACTGGAGGAAACCTGGTCTTGTTAGGAGAGACGGCATCCATCCCACTTTGGATGGAGCAGCTCTCATTTCTAGAAATATGGACAAATTTATTAAACCCCCCAAAATATGACTATCCAGAGTTGGGACCAGGAAGCAGAGTTGCAGTCTTACACGCCTCTCTGCAGCTTCTCTCCTCCCGTTACCCCCCCCCAAAAACCCATCTCCATTGAGACTGTGTCAGCTCCCAAAAAGACAAAAAACGAACTAAAAACCAGCAATAAACAACTTAAACATAAAAAATCACAAAGAAAGAACAATACAGTATCCACATCTGAACCAAAGAGTAAAACAGTGAAATGTGGATTATTAAATATTAGGTCTCTCTCCTCCAAGTCTCTGTTAGTACATGACTTAATAATTGATCAACAAATCGATTTACTCTGCCTTACAGAAACCTGGTTGCAGCAGGATGATTATGTTAGTTTAAATGAATCAACACCCCCGAGTCATTCTAACTACCAGAAACCTCGAAGCACAGGCCGAGGGGGCGGTGTGGCAGAAATTTTTCACACCAGTCTATTAATTAACGAAAGACCAAGACAGACTTTTAATTCATTTGAAAGCCTGATGCTTAGTCTCGTCCACCCCAGCTGTAAAACTCAGAAACCAGTCTTACTTGTTATCATCTATCGTCCACCTGGGCCTTACACAGAGTTTCTCTCTGATTTCTCAGACTTTTTATCTGATTTAGTGCTCAGCTCAGATAAAATAATTATTGTGGGTGATTTTAACATCCATGTAGATGCTAAAAATGACAGCCTCAACATCGCATTTAATCTGTTATTAGACTCAATTGGCTTCTCTCAAAATGTAAAAGAACCCACCCACCACTTTAATCACTGTCACGGTCCTGGGTCGGTGACCCAGTGTTTTGAGTTTCTTGTGTCTCTGAGTTTTGTATTATGATCTTAGTTCCCTTTTTCCCCTAGTTTATTCTTTAGTCTAGCGTCTTAGTTTGGCTTTCTTGTATTCTCTTTAGTTTTCTGAGTATTTAATAACTGCCCTCTGTGTCTCCTTGTTGTTCTGTTTCTTAGTTGCTCTGTCTCCCCCAGTCTAGTTTGCATCTGTGCTACTTCCTGTTTTACTTTGAAGGTCCATGTCTCTTGTGAGTGTATTCTACTTTGCTCCCTCGTCTCGTCAGTTCTGATTACTCCCAGCTGTGCCCTCCTTTTGTGTCTCATTCCCACGTTACCCTTCTGTGTATTTAAACCTCGTGTCTGCCTCTGTTAGTTGCTGGTTCGTCTGTGTTGCTTCCCTCCGTGTTCTCGTGTTTTCTCCCTGCATCTCCGTTTCTCGACCCAAGGTTTCAGGTTTGTTTGTTAGCTCTTCCCAGTTTAGGTTTTTCAGTTCTTGTTCACCTGCCATTGTTGTTTGTACCCACGCGTGTAAATAAAGACTCACCTGCACCAGAGCTGCCGCCTTTTGGGTCCTCTCTACAATCTCCACACGCCTGCCACACCGGGCGTGACAATCACACTCTAGATCTTGTTTTAACGTATGGCATAGAAACTGAACATTTAACAGTGTTTCCTGAAAACCCTCTGCTGTCTGATCATTTCCTGATAACATTTACATTTACAATAATTGATTACACAGCAGTGGAGAGTAGACTTTATCACAGTAGATGTCTTTCTGAAAGTGTTGTAACTAAGTTTAAGAATATAATCCACCCACTGTTATCATCTTCAATGCCCTGTACCAACATAGAGCAGAGCAGCTATCTGAACGCTACTCCAACAGAGGTCGATTATCTTGTTAATAATTTTACCTCCTCACTACATACGACTCTGGATACTGTAGCTCCTGTGAAAACTAAGGCCTCAAATCCAAAGTCCCTGACTCCGTGGTATAATTCTCAAACACGTAGCCTAAAGCAGATAACTCGTAAGCTGGAGAGGAAATGGCGTGTCACAAATTTAGAGGATCATCATTTAGCCTGGAGAAATAGTTTGTTGCTTTATAAGAAAGCCCTCCGCAAAGCCAGAACATCTTACTATTCGTCACTGATTGAAGAAAATAAGAACAACCCCAGGTTTCTCTTCAGCACTGTAGCCAGGCTGACAAAAAGTCAGAGCTCTACTGAGCCAACCACCCCTTTAACGTTAACTAGTAATGACTTCATGAACTTCTTCACAAATAAAATTTTTATCATTAGAGAAAAAATTACCAATAATCATCCCACAGATGTAATATTATCTACAGCTACTTTTAGTACCATCGATGTTAAGTTAGACTCTTTTTCTCCAATTGATCTTTCTGAGTTAACTTCAATAATTAATTCCTCCAAACCATCAACGTGTCTTTTAGACCCCATTCCTACTAAACTGCTCAAAGAAGTCCTGCCATTAATTAATGCTTCAATCTTAAATATGATCAACCTATCTCTAATAATTGGCTATGTACCACAGGCCTTCAAGGTGGCTGTAGTTAAACCTTTACTTAAAAAGCCATCTCTAGACCCAGCTGTCTTAGCTAATTATAGGCCAATCTCCAACCTTCCTTTCATTTCAAAAATCCTTGAAAGAGTAGTTGTCAAACAGCTAACAGATCATCTGCAGAGGAATGGCTTATTTGAAGAGTTTCAGTCAGGTTTCAGAGCTCATCACAGCACAGAAACAGCTTTAGTGAAGGTTACAAATGATCTTCTTATGGCCTCTGACAGTGGACTCATCTCTGTGCTTGTCCTGCTAGACCTCAGTGCTGCGTTCGATACTGTTGACCATAATATCCTATTAGAGCGATTAGAACATGCTGTAGGTATTACAGGTACTGCACTGCAGTGGTTTGTATCATATCTATCTAATAGACTCCAATTTGTACATGTAAATGGAGAGTCCTCTTCACACACTAAGGTCAATTATGGTGTTCCACAGGGTTCAGTGCTAGGACCAATTCTATTTACATTATACATGCTTCCCTTAGGCAGCATCATTAGAAGACATAGCATAAATTTTCACTGCTATGCAGATGACACGCAGCTCTATCTATCCATGAAGCCAGATAACACACACCAATTAGTTAAACTGCAGGAATGTCTTAAAGACATAAAGACCTGGATGGCCGCTAACTTTCTGCTTCTTAATTCAGATAAAACTGAGGTTATTGTACTCGGCCCTGAAAATCTTAGAAATATGGTATCTAAGCAGATTCTTACTCTGGATGGCATTACCTTGGCCTCCAGTAATGCTGTGAGGATCCTTGGAGTCATTTTTGACCAGGACATGTCCTTCAATGCACATATTAAACAAATATGTAAGACTGCTTTCTTCCATTTGCGCAACATCTCTAAAATTAGAAATAACCTGTCTCAGAGTGATGCTGAAAAACTAGTTCATGCATTTATTACTTCCAGGCTGGACTACTGTAATTCTTTATTATCAGGATGTCCTAAAAACTCACTGAAAAGCCTTCAGCTAATCCAAAATGCTGCAGCAAGAGTCCTGACAGGGACTAGAAAGAGAGAGCATATTTCTCCTGTTTTGGCTTCCCTTCATTGGCTTCCTGTTAAATCCAGAATTGAATTCAAAATCCTGCTCCTCACATACAAGGTCTTAAATAATCAGGCCCCATCTTATCTTAATGACCTTGTAGTACCATATCACCCCATTAGAGCACTTCGCTCTCGCTCTGCAGGCTTACTTGTCTTTCCTAGAGTATTTAAAAGTAGAATGGGAGGCAGAGCCTTCAGTTTTCAGGCCCCTCTTCTGTGGAACCAGCTTCCAGTTTGGATTCGGGAGACAGACACTATCTCTACTTTCAAGATTAGGCTTAAAACTTTTCTTTTTGCTAAAGCATATAGTTAGGGCTGGAGCAGGTGACTCTGAATCCTCCCTTAGTTATGCTGCAATAGACGTAGGCTGCCGGGGATTCCCATGATGCATTGAGTTTTTCCCTTCCAGTCACCTTTCTCACTCACTATGTGTTAATAGACCTCTCTGCATCGAATCATATCTGTTATTAATCTCTGTCTCTCTTCCACAGCATGTCTTTATCCTGTTTTTCTTCTTTCACCCCAACCGGTCGCAGCAGATGGCCCCGCCCCTCCCTGAGCCTGGTTCTGCCGGAGGTTTCTTCCTGTTAAAAGGGAGTTTTTCCTTCCCACTGTCGCCAAAGTGCTTGCTCATAGGGGGTCATATGATTGTTGGGTTTTTCTCTGTATTTATTATTGTGCTATCTACTGTACAATATAAAGCGCCTTGAGGCGACTTTTGTTGTGATTTGGCGCTATATAAATAAAATTGAATTGAATTGAAATTGAATAGATGTAATCATTCCTCTGTTCTGCCAAATTTTTGCCAAGTGGTGCACTGCTGAAAAAACATACTGACTGTCAGTATATATATTTATATCTTGGCCTGCGTGCAATTCACATGCACATATGACTGCTGTTAGTTCTGCACTCTGTGCAGAGTGTGAGGATGTTAGCGGTTTTGCTTCTATGACTCTATCTGCTGTAGTTACTGCATAACCTACACAGTTTCGTCCTAGGCTATTTTTAGATGCTGAGCCATCTACAAAACTGTCAGTGAAACCAGCTTGTGGTGTGCTGTAAATGTCAACACGCGGCTTTGTCTCCTCATCTAGTTTTTGCATACAGCAGTGTGGATGACCTTCTTCGGGTGAGGCCAAAAGTGTGCTCGGGTTCAACAGACCACACTTCTCGATTCTAATGTGTGATTGCGACAATAAGATTCCAACATATGAGAGCTGTCTCGCATGTGTCAGGTAAGACAAATTGGCTTAGATTAAATTTTAAGTCACTGTGTGGGGTATGTAAGGAATAGGAATGTTTTGCTGCTATTTTTATAATCATCATTACCATTTCATGATTAATAGTGATGTTGCATTTCGGATGCATTCAGATGTTCAAATATATGGGTATTATATTAGTCTTTATTACAGGTTCAGTTAGAACCACTTTAAACTGTTGAGTTGAATCTATAATTTTAAATGTTTTTAATGCTTCTATAATCTCAGTGTTTCAGTGTAGACTGCAGGGACAGGAAATACACTCTGTGCCAAAATGAGACAGGAAACACTTCTGCAGGGCATGCTTTAGCAGAAGTGAAACTGAAAGCAGAGTGAGTGCAAGTTAAGAGCAGGGTGTTATTATGCATGTATTGTTGATTAAGCGCTGATTAAGCCGTAAGTAGTTGTGTTAGATTGAAACAGTTGTTTTATATATTTTACATATAAGTCAAGATCAGTACACACAGGATGGCCTTAGCCTGGTTGCCTAAGTTGAGGTCAACTAAGGTTCAGAAAGCAGATGCAAACTCTGCACGCACAGACAGACAAGACATACACATACAGACACATATAGTGAGAGAGGTCACGACACGTACGCAGTACACAGCACGCATGCGCCCCGCACGTGCACGCACACACAAATTAGATAGACTCATTTAGTAGGCAAGAGTTGAAATACGTTTTGCTTATGGCTGCAAAGTCGAGGCGTACGTGTTAGTCTGTTCCAGGAAGTGCACCAGATGTCCCAGAGAGAAGCGACAGCGAAGACGAGCTGGGGGAAGCACCGACCCGAAGACAATGTTCTTTTAAAACTATGTTAAAGGTTGCTGACAGAACATTTGTGGTTTTGAGTTGACGTATGCTGTATTGTGTCTGAGAGGGGGGGGGGGGAGCAATATCACCTCCAACCCTATAAAACCTTTGTTTGACGATTGTAAGGTAGTTCAATACTGATTGGGTTGTTGAACTCACACGTGTAATTCATTAAAATGCCGTCTGGTTGCACACGCCCGGATCTGTGCTTATTTTTGGATTCCTCCTCAACATTTTTGAACCTTGACAGGTACTCTGAAGATCAGAGTGTGCCTTAAAACAATGTCGGCTGACTTTTGTACTGCCTCTGCTGCGGCTGCACAGGCTTGCACACACGTAGGCAGGACTGACGCAACAGAGTCTAATTTGTAACAGAGTAAAAAGCAAGCGGGCGATTATTTTGTCTCCAAATGCCCGTATTAAAACTGCTTTAATGTAACCTGCTCCTCCATCTACATGTAAGTAGAAAGGCTATTTTCAAGTTACTGAATGCTTCTTCTGCTTTTTTCTTTGTAGATGCAACACTACATTTTTACTTAAGGCATTTTAGGCAATTTCTATTTTTCAAAGAATTCATACATGTCACACATCTTACATATGTCAAACTTTTAAGTTAGGATTAAAACTTTGCATTGCTTACAGCTCATAGCTCACAGCTCTAAAACTAGGCATTAGTAAATCATATGCCTAATCATTATGTGTCATTGTGATCCACGAGTATGATCACAAATTTGTTTTTCAAACCAACAAAACAAACAAACAAAAACAAAACACAAATTGCCGATGGCATGAAGGCTTTACACACATGAGTCAGAACACAAAAAGAAAAAGAAAAAGCTGCTGCCAGAAACAAAGCAGAAGTGTGAGGAAAAAACTGAGCTCACAGACAGCTGCATGTGTGAGCTTTAATATGCAGCTTCTGCTCTAAAAAAACAAATAAAAATAAAAAATGTGTAACTTGCTCATCAGCTTGGTAGTGTCCACATATTTAATTCAGCTTCTCAAACCTGTAGCTTTAGCTATTATATGCAGGGTTTGGCTTATTAGTTGTTAGTATAGGATTGCTCTTCATCTCAACAATGTCTCATCTAGGATGACAGGTTTACAATCAGGTCAAGTGTCTCTATGCACCTGATTAGTTTAGGTATTTTCCTTATTTTCTTCATCTCATATATCATTGTACTGAGTTCGAGCAAACCTTAAGCTTGAATCAGACTACTTTTTACAATTACAATAACAATTATCCACCTCACATCACAACTGACTGAGGTGCCTCTTCTTATTAATAGTATGTCATTATTAAGTATAATTAAGTATAGTAATTTATTATTGTTTTGTTTTTCCTCTTTTATAACAGAAATAGTATATTACAATATACTACTATACTACTAATATACAATAGTTTATTATTTTATATTTTATTATGTATCCATCAAGGGCTGCGGGTGATCTGCAGTTTCACCCCCTCCCAAGCTGGAGACATTTACCTTTTCACACTCTTTCCTTGGCTGAACAATGACACAGCCTTAATATACCTTATGCATCTCTCTATTTTATTTAATATATTTTCGTGTGAATTATCTGCTTTCATTCATTCTATTCATTCTGGGCATGGTTGTCTACCCAATTTTGTTTCATTGTTAATACCAATTTACAGGTTGTTATCCTTCCTATTATTAGTTTCAATATAGTAGAGATAAGCTCTAATTTAATTTAACCTTTTGTTTATTACACTTTATTCCTCTTGTATTGTTGTTACGAGGTATTTGGCGGCTACCTCTAAAACCACTCTAAACACAGTTCCTTGTGGCGAACATAAACCCTATTTCACGCGTTTATTTCTTCAAACCCTTGCGGCGGGTTAGACCTGTTTGGACCCTTGCGGCGGGTTAGACCTACTTGGACCCTTGCGGCGGGTTAGATCTACTTGGACCCTTGTGGCGGGTTAAACCTGTTTGGACCCTTGCGGTGGGTTAGACCTACTTGGACCCTTGTGGCGGGTTAGACCTAAACAGTGTTTTCTCACCCTCAGTCGTCTTTTGCTGGTCGTTCAGGTCATCTGGCTGTATCCCAGCATCTTGGGCCAGAACTATTACACCGGCCTGGACCCGAATTTTTCTTACGTCCCAGGTCTTTCACCTCTACCTGGAGAGGGCTGTCGACAGACTTTGGTGCTGGTTTCCCACAGCGTCAGGATACAGCAGTCAGACCTTATTGGAGTCACAGAAACGTATCTGTTGTTTCCATCTCTAAGCTCGAAGGACCAGTTTAAATGACAGGGGATTTCTTTAAATCACCCTGCTGTTCTTCAGCTGAGACATCTGAGTTAGAAAACACAAACACTGCAGATTCTTTCACTCGCGAGGCAGTCATGGACGCATGACCTGCACCCCACGACTGTCTGCGTCCTTTATTTATACAAGATCTTTTCTGTGTGTGTGTGTGTGTGTGTGTGTACAAAGGTAACAACGTCACTCAGAGCAGCGGGTTTTTCCCTTTACATCTAAATGTTCTCTGAAAACAGGAAGCCGTTAGTAGCTGCAGACAAGTTACTAGGTGAAAAGTCACGTAGACATGTGCTTAATGATAAATGAAGGAATACATTTCATGGAGCTCATCACATATATACAATTTTGCTTTGACAGAAGGTTTTATTTGTAACATAATGTTTCTTATGTTTCAACTGTGGAATTTAACTTAATTCTTTAGAAGGACAAGCTACGTTACTTTATTCTCAACTATAAAGCCAACCTAGACTTTAACCATTTAACAAGCCACTAATCTGGATTATAGCTTTCACAACAAAACTTGTTTTTAAACACATTTTTTAACAAAACAAATACTATTGTTATTATTTTTATTTAAAATGTAATTAAAGAGAAAAGTCAGTTAAATATAATAGCAGTTTGCTTATGTTGTTTTTTTTTTTTTTTTTTAACCTGTCCCGTTTGGTTCTTTTGCCATCAGAATTATTGTCTAAAGGCGAAGAAAGATGCCCAACGGATTTACTTTACCAAATGGACCATCCCAGCCTTGCCGTAATGGTCCATTTGATTCACCTTTTATTGTTTATTTTATTTTCACTTGCTGAATACGGGACAGACTTGACTGGGGAAAAGAAAGGGGAGAAAGAAAGAGGGAAAGAAAAACAGCGGGAAAGAGGAAAGGTGATAAAGGGCAAACAACAAAAACCAACAAAATAAGGAGACAAAAAATACATATATCAATCGCCTGGATCACCTGTTGAGAAAGAAAAAAGAGAAAACAAGCAGAAAAAAAGAGCAATATAATAAACAACATCACAATGATTTATAGGAATATAACAGTAAATACTAAATATTAAACATTATTGTGCAGCACGTAGGATCGACAGCGCACAGTGTGCTTTGAGGTAGGAGCCAAAAAGGGTGTAGTTTGTGTGTGTGAGCACCCGTGTGTACACCTGTGAGCATGAACGCGTTTGTATTTAAAAGGTTCCTTCATGTAATGATCTGCTAGAGCGTGTGGGGAGCCATAGCCCCATCCTCCAGGTCTTGAAGCAGGTATGGAGGAGATCAAGACTCCAGACATCCAGAGGCCCTCAGAACACAAGAGACCAAGGAAGACCAACAGAGGGGCAGCCGCGCCACTATCCCAGAAAGAGCTGAAGAGAGCCCCAGATGAGGGGTCACTCAGCAGCCGCGGAGCAGAAGCCAGGGGGGGTTGCAGTGACGTGCGCGTTAGCTCCGCCGGCAGCCAGCTGTGCCGGAGTGACCGAGCCCCAGGCCGAGAGGCCGAGGGCACCCCACCCCTGAAGTGGCCCGAGCAAGCCCCAGGCTCCAGGCCCCGACAAGCAGCCACCAGGAGTGAGCCGGTGGGTACCTGGATGCCCATCCCCAGACACAAAGAACCACCAATGCACCGATGTCTGAGGGCGTCTGCCACTGGCAGGGGAAGTGGTGGGGGGAGATAGGCCTCCATACCTTGGAGGACCTGAGATGTCCCTAGAGAGGTGGCGTCTGATACCCAACCTGACATATAGACACAGACATACAGGCACACACAGATACAAACATCCATTCTCACCCTCATGCTCTCATAGGCAATTATTCCACACTCAACCAACGCGGAGACAGACATAAAGAGACGCTGTACACACAATCACTCTCCCCAAGCGTACTCTAAGAACCGGGTCTGGGTACCCTTGCCCCTGGAGGGGGAAACTGCACCCAGACCCAGGTAGTGTTACCCTTTTCCCTGGGGTGGAGAGAAGCAGACTGCCCCAACTCGGCAGCAGCAGGGAGGCCCCACATTCCAGACCCCAATCGGACGGCCAACTCCTCCTCCTAGCCCCCCTGCTCCAACAGACAGCACAGAACGGGGGTGTGTGAAGACTCCAAACCTCCCTCCGCCCGCTCATATGTAGTGTTGATGCATGTGTGTTCTAAGGTGCATTTAAAACCCAGGAGGGCATGGAGCTACCTGCCAGAGAGCAGCAGGTAAGCACATAGCCCCTCCTGATAGCCCTCAATGTCTATGTGTATTTAAAATTGAGAGGTGGGCAACGATGCCAGGGGTGAGGTTGTCAAAGGAGTTTGCGAAGAAAAAAGTGTCTGGACATCTTTGAGTTGCTTGAAGACGTTTCACCTCTCATCCGAGAAGCTTCTTCAGTTCTAAGGTCAAATGGCCGAGAGTCCCAGATTTAAACCCAGTGGGAGTATCCCCCCCAAAAGGGACAAAGGACCCCCTAGTGATCCTCTAATCCTCAGGGGTGAGGTTGTACACCCTGATGGTCTTTTGGATTCCGTGTAACGTGCCCATCCCCAAGGTCCTATATGTATGTGTTAGGAGAGTGTGAGTAATGTGAATGTCTAAGTTGTGGTATAAAATTGAGGCACAGGCAGCCAGAAGGGGACAGAGGGGGGGGGATGCCTCCCCTGCACCCTGGTGACACACCTTTACCCCAAGGCCCTGCATGTGTGGGTGATTGTGGTGGAGCGGGAAGAGGGAGGCAGCCCCTTTCCCTGTTAATGCCCTACCTGGTCCCCTGGCAAAACTTTGCTAGACCCGCCCCTGCACAGTTACTAGCTACTTAGAAGAGGATCCTGGTGTTATTTGTCTCTCAGAAACAGTTCATAACTTCCCTTCAACTCATCCATGTCACCTAAAAGGTAAACCTGTTTCTCAATCACCTGTTCAGCTCTGATGATTCAGTAAGGACATCTCCTGGTTTCATCTTCATGTTTCCCTTTCACCAGAATATCAAAACCGATATCATGACCAGCAGCTTTTACAGCTGTGGCTCCAGCAAACATCAGCTGACACTAGAAAGTAGTATTTTTTTTTTATTATTATTATACCTGTCCCGTTTGGTTCTTTTGCCATCAGAATTATTGTCTAAAGGCGAAGAAAGATGCCCAACGGATTTACTTTACCAAATGGACCATCCCAGCCTTGCCGTAATGGTCCATTTGATTCACCTTTTATTGTTTATTTTATTTTCACTTGCTGAATACGGGACAGACTTAACTGGGGGGAGGAAAGGGGAGAAAGAAAGAGGGAAAGAAAAACAGTGGGGAAGAGGGACGGGGAAAAAGGGCAAAAAACAAAAACCAACAGAATAAGCAGACAAAAAAATACATATATCGATCATTTGGATCACCTGTTGAAAAAGAAAGAGAAAGCAAGCAGAAGAAAACGAGAGTAATGAACAACATCACAATGATCTATGGGAATATGACAGTAAATACTAAATGTTAGACATTATTGTGCAGCGCGTAAGATCGACAGCGCACAGTGTGCTTTGAGGTAAGAGCCCAAAAGGGTGTAGTTTGTGTGTGATCACCCGTGTGTACACCTGTGAGCATGAACGCGCTTGTTTTTAAAAGGTTCCTTCATGTAATGATCTGCTAGAGGGTGTGGGGGGCCACTGCCCCGTCCTCCAGGGCATGACGCAGGTATGGAGGAGATCAAAACTCCAGACGTCCAGAGGCCCCCAGAACACAAGAGACCAAGGAAGACCAACAGAGGGGCAGCCGCGCCACTATCCCAGAAAGAGCTGAGGAGAGTCCCAGATGAGGGGTCACTCAGCAGCCGCGGAGCAGAAGCCAGGGGGGGTTGCAGTGACGTGCCCGTGAGCTCCGCCGGCAGCCAGCTGTGCCTGAGTGACCGAGCCCCGGGCCGAGGGCACCCCGCCTCCGAAGTGGCCTGAGCGAGCCCCAGGCTCCAGGCCCCGATAAGCAGCCGCCAAGGAGTGAGCTGGTGGGTACCTGGGCGCCCACCCCCGGACACAGAGAACCACCAACGCACCGATGTCAGAAAGTAGTATTAAATAAATTCTAACAACAGCCGATCAAGCTTAAACGTGCTGCTGTTGTTTAGCACAACATCCGCCGGTTTCCTCTTTCTGGTGCAAAGTGGGTGATAAACAAACAAGAGAGACGGAACTTGCGTCAGAAAAGCCGATCAGCTGATCATTGATCAGTTTCATGATTGAAGTAGCAACAGGAGAGGGAGAGGGAGAGAATGAGAGGAGAAGAGGCAGATGTGACAGGAAGTACATGTTTTTGAAGTTACATGCTTTTGCAGAAGTGAAACCGAAAGCAGAGTGAGTGCAAGCCAAAGAGTAGGGTGTTTATTATGCATTTATTGCGGATTAAGCCTTAAGTAGTTGTGTTAGATTGAAACAGTTGTTTTATATATTTTACATAAGTCAAGATCAGTACACACAGGATGGCTTTAGCCTGGTTGCTTGAGTTGAGGTCAACTAAGGTGCAGAGAGCATCTGCGCACAGACAGACGAGACATACACACATACAGACACATATAGTGAGAGAGGTCATGACACGTACGCAGTACACAGCACGCACGCGCCCCCGCACGTGCACGCACACACATATTAGGTAGACTCATTTAGGTAAGAGTTTATAACTGCAAAGTTTGGGTGTGTACGTGGTAGTCTGTTCCAGGAAGTACACCAGATGTCCCAGAAGATAAGCGACAGCGAAGGCGGGCTGAGAGGAAGCATCTGCCTTCGAGGCGAAGATGATGTTCTGTTTTAAACTATGTTAAAACTCATTGTGGTTTTGGAGTGACGTATGCTTTGTTTAAGTCTGCCTGGTAACAGGAAGACTGCAAACCCTATAAAGTCTTTGTTCTGACGATTGTGGTTAGTTCGACGCTGAAATCTGCACAGCGTTCGGACTCACACATGTGTTCATTAAAATGCCGTCTAATTGCACCAGCCTGGATCTGTGCTTATTTTTGGAGTCCCCCTCAATATTCTGAACCTTAACAGGCTCCAGCACACATCAGCTGATACTAGAAATTAATATTAAATACATTCTAACAACAGCTGATCAAGCTTAAAGGTGCTGCTGTTGTTTAGCTCAACATCCGCTGGTTTCCTTTTTCTGGCGCAAAGTGGGCGATAAACAAACAAGAGAGAAAACCTGATCAGCTGATCATTGATCAGTTTCATGATTGAAGTAGCAACAGGAGAGGGAGGGGAGAGAATGAGAGGAGAAGAAGATGCAGCTGTGCAGCAAAGACACCCACCCAGCTGTATAGAAACTCCATCATGCTAGCTAGTACGCAGTACGAGTTATTATAACTGACTGTAAAAAGTCAGCATGATGAAAATAAACTCCACCTAAACTTGTTTTATATCTGACCCAGACAGACTGCAGGTCATAACTTCTTACCTAAAGTTCAGTTCACCGCCTGGAGTCTCTGCTCCTCCTGCCTTTGCCTCATCGACCTGCCAGCATGTTGCATCTGCTGGCCTTCACCACTTGCTAATGTTACTGAATCTTTGGAAGCTCCGCAATAGCCACCACCAAACAATTGAGTTATTTTTACACATCTCCCAGCATCTGGCCAATCCACCACCTTTTAGTGGTTATACCGTTATGGAAAAAACGAAAAAAAAAAAAACAAAAAAACCAGTCCACTCTCTCCATTGGTTTATCTTTTCTTATTTCTGTATCTTATATTTATAAGATACAGAAATACTCCTCAGTGAACAGAAGAGGTCAGTATTTCATGCCGTTATTAAGGCTCTGCTGCAGAGACTTCCTTGTTACCTCTGCTCTTTCATTATATTTAGTTACAGTATTATATGTAGATTTTATATGGATATAATACTAAAAGTAATTATTAGATATTAGTTATAACACTTTGATGGTCATGGGACACTTTAAAATTAGGTGCACTTCTTGTTCAGACTTAATTTGAAAGAAAAAACAGTATTTAAATTATCTGCTGCACAACAACAGCAAGCATTCTCTGTATATATTTATTTAGCTGCATTTAGCTGTACTCTGTTGATCTCTGAACATGAACATACTGTGTTTTCATATATGATGTATCTCTCAGACACTCTAGATAAACTGTATATCTTTTTTTTATCTTGAAAAAAAATGTTTGAGATTTAATGATGCCAAAGATTTTTCACTGCACCTGTAATTCATAAAAATAATGCAATAAATAATGCAAACTCTGTAAGATTTACTGAAATTCTGTACAAGCTGTTGTTTACAATCCCAAAGGGATGAATATCAAAATAAAGTTTGTAAAATAACAGCTGGAAGGAGATGTCATTTTTAGTAGAGCAGTCATGCTGTACTCCAAACTACAGTGACATAATCTGTTATCCAGTGTTTGCCTTTTGGGATATTTTTGTGGTGTGCCTTGTGCTTTTTCTAATGTGAGCCCTATATTAAAAACAAGATGAAACAGCATAACATCAACTCAAACAACTAAAAGAAAAATATACTAAAACCAACATCTCACATGGTGTCAAAGGCCAGGGTAAAGAGATGGGTTTTCAGAAGTGATTTAAAAACAGGCAGAGAAGAGCCCTGTCTAATCTCTAAAGTTTACATTCAGTCTTTGGTACCTTTAGGAACAGCTGATCAGCTGACCTGAGAGAGTGGGTGGGCATGTAAGGCGGTAGCTCAGAGAGATCAGATGGGGCAAGGCCATGGAGGGCTTTAAAAGCAAATAAAATAATTTCTAATAATCCCAAATAATCCTAAAAGAAATGGGCAGCCAGCGAAGTGAAGCTAAACTAATGGGAATGCACTCAAACCTTTGAGTGCCAGTTAAAGGATGAGTTGCAGCATTTTGCACCCTCTGTAGATGAGTAATGTATGAAGCAATGACCCCTATCAAAGTGCTAACAAAGGCATGGATAACTGTCTGAACTTGCAGCCATGAAACAATAGTTTACAGAATAATGAAATGAGCCTAATCTGCAATAAGCTGAAAAACCTGAACACTCAGACTGCTTTCTCACAGTTAGTCTCATGGGGAAACAGCATACACACACAGACTGTGAAGCTGATTGTTAACAAGAATACTTTAATCTGACAGACTCTGACCCTTGACCTTTGACTCAACCTATCAAATTTTAAACAGGTTTCTGAGTTACCGTCTGAAGTCAAACAAGTCCAAAATTAACTCCCTGTAGTCCAGATAAGTGAGACATTTTTTTTCCTTTCAGCACATTTCAGTTAAAACCATAAATGATCTTTACTCTGATCCCTTGATGACTTTACTTCAGAGAACCAAGTTTGCTGATCTGATCATATTTCAATATACAAACTCTGCACTTGGGGAGTAGTAAAATGTGTGAAACATTTCTGGGAATAGTTTTATGATGACAAGAATGATCTCAGCTCTCTTTGGAAAAATACTTCCTGTTGACCATCTTTGTCTTCTCTAACACGTAAGTGCTTGTCAGCGTGAGTTAAAGTTTACATTTTATTTGAGTTTCATTGTAATAAACTGTAAAAAAGAAGATAAAGAAGGTAAATATTCAGAGTTACTCTCAGCTTTTTTTTTTTTTTTTTTTTTTTGACAAACATGATCTGCAAACAGGACTTTGTCCAGCTGATACTGGATACTGTATGTAGCTTCATTTATCGCTGTGTTTACATCAGTTAATGTCTGAGTTAAGGTCAGCTGATTGGTTGTTTTTCACCCCTCAGTGCTGCAGGTTCTCTCTGTGATGTTTTTACCTGATGTCGTCTTTGTGGTCAGAGCTACACGAGTATGATCCCCTGCTTCAAGCACTGATCACATTCATTCTGTAATAGGAACTGAGCTGTTCTGTCAAGACCATCCGACCATGAAAAACATTTTTACACTTGAGGTTCGGCTTCAAGAAATAATAAAGAAGAAATAAATACATCATAACAGACGGCATCATATAGGACTGTAAATTTAAGATTTATCTGTGCTGGACAAACACAACACAGTGAGATTTATTCTGAGGTTTCCTCCATTTAATCCTGTTTCTCTTGAAATAGACTAAGACAGGCCAGCTGGTTTAGGGTCCTCAGCAGCTTTGGGGGATGTAATAGAGGCTACAGCTCTTGCCCCTCCCATCTAGTGTTATAACAGAGAGTTCCAAAGGGAAAAAAAACACATGCAAGACTTCCTAATGTTTTATTTAAAATATCTTTTTATTAAAAGACAGTAAAAAAATAATAATAGTTGCATTCTCCAAATTTCTTTCTCAAAAAACCCCCACATAACAAATGAAGCATTTAATGCTGCAGTGCACATGAATTGCTCTTAGTCTGGCTCATCACCTGGGACCTGTTTGTCATGGGAGACCCTACCAGGAGCTGAATGCTCCAGACAACTCAGCTCCCAGGATCGTCTGAGCTCACAAACCCCTCCACCACGATAAGGTGGCAATTCAAGTAGGGGGGTAAAAGTAGGGATAGGGGTAATATTAAACCACTTTTTTATAGATAACAAAGGCCACAGAAAGCATCACAGCTGAAACTGACGGACCAACGTTTAGTCCAACATATCAACTTCTAGTCTCACCAATAGCATCAAAAACTAGGAAGCAGCTTCACCTCTGATCACACACACACTCAACTCTACTCACTCACCTGGAGGATCAACACTTAGCCCTGCGACAGACTGGTGACCTGTCCAGGGTGTACCCCGCCTCTCGCCCTATGACAGCTGGGATAGGCTCCAGCACCCCCTGCGACCCTGAAAAGGATAAGCGGAAGCGAATAGATGGATGGTTGGAAAAGAAATTAAATCCTTACTTAAACCATAAACATTTTTTGACTGACTTGAACCATTTGATACTGAAAATTAAAATTAAATATACTCAAGAAATAATAATAATAAATTGAAACTGATCAGCAAAATTAACTCAGGAGCAAAATATATTAAACACTTTAACCTACAAAACAAAAATGAATAAAACAATTTATGATGATTTTTTTCTTTGATCAAAATAACAAAGTCAGGATTAATGGCTACAAAGAGCACGTTTTGCAGTGCACAGCTTTTCAAAGCGGGGTTTGAAGCAGGATACTGCAACTCTCAGCTCCTGCTCAATGTTTAGCTGGGCCCTGTAGTTGGTCTTCAGCCACAGCAGAGAAGCCAGTCTCACAAAGATTGAAGACATTGCAAAAGGAAGAAGAATGCCCCTGGCCTTCTGCCCTAAGAGTGGATACTGCTTCTCTACACTCTCTACAGAATTCACTCAGTGTCTGTGATGTTAATTGCAGTCTCAATGTGGAGTCAGACATGTCAATGAATTTGTTCTCCTCTGCAAAGCTGAAACCAGTTGGAGCTGGTGCTTTGAAAGGATCTCTCACCCAGTCGTACTGGGAACTGTTTTCATGGAAGTACTTTTTAAAGTATCCCATCAATGATGAAATATGCTGCTTGATATATGGAGTCACTGAGAGGACTTCTTTGGCTCTCAGAGGAGGCGGACGCATCTTTCCCCCTCTCCCTCCCTTATCTTCCCTGCTGATGCTTCTATGTGTTTGTCTAGTCTCGTCTAACTCTAACCCTCAAAGAGTTTCTCAGTCTTGTTCTCTAAAACCTAAAGAATTATGGATTTGTAACGGAATTGACACCCTGGTAGGCTTGGGAGAGCCCGATTGTACTGCAGAGACGTTTGCTGCCGGATACTTGATGGTCGGTTGCGTCATGTGTCTGGCGACACTCTCGATGGAGGACATTGAACGACATCTACCAATTCGGAACCATGATAACAGAGTTCTAGCTGATTGGAGCTGACTTGGACCTGGCTTATCGAAGAACAAGAAGTGGCTACAGCTGTTCAAAATCCCATAAGGCTGGCCGACATGATAGACGATTGGCAGGGCTGTGAGTACTCAGACTGTGTTTTGAACGCAATATGGATAAGATCTTGGAGAAGAACAATGGGAATTGAGATAATTGGTGACCAGTGATGGACATTAGACCAACTGTAAAAATATGATGCAGTTGTTCGCATTAAACCCAAACATTCACCATCTTCACTCATGCGGCAATCCCACTGGCATCAGCTCAAGGCCTGCCAAGGTCGAAGCAGACTAGAACAACAAATTCTTCCCATGATAACAGGATTGTTGTCAGAATTCTTTGTACCTCCTTCAAGGCCACCTGGGTCCACTGGAGACTGTTGACCTTCGCTTAACCGGGCATGGTGACACTTTCTCTCAGCTGAACCAACCGGGTTGTCTGTGGAGTCAGCGCATACACGGCGTACCAATTTCGCAATTATA
>JAQSNX010006227.1:0-26564 GCA_029532605.1 Oreochromis grahami | reverse complement strand
ACAATTTTTCCAGCAAAGCACAGCAGTAACAAATATGCACTGTATAACTATATCTATCGTTGGTAGCCGCCAATATGGCCATCCCTGGATAAAACTCCAGAGGCCATTTTGTTTTTCCATTAGTACTAGCATTGAGCATCCATTCCATCCAGCACTTATCTAGGTGTGCTTTTTAAGCTGATATTATAACTGTATTTGGCTGTCTGTATTTAGGCAACTTTATTTATTTGGAAATTGTTCAGAGTTTTGCATGAAGACCCCCCCCAAAAAAAAAAAAAAAAAAAAAAAAAATACTGAATCCAAGTCTGAGACATAAAAAAAATGGAAAACTGATAAACCTTCCTATGCTTTACATGTTCATATTAGGTTTTGTCCAGTAAACTAAAACAGATTAGACAGTTTAGGAGAGATATAGTATTGTGTTTAAAATAGAAAAGAACTGGGGCTCCAATTATGTTGTGAAGACACTGTGAACCTGCCCTTTACACGTCCTCACTGTTCATTCGCTTCTTGTCTTCTCTAATTGCCCCAAGGCTGGCTGTTCATTTATTCACATTAAATAATAAGGGCTATAATTGAGCTCAAAAGGAGGACACAGTGAGGTTTATTCCCTAAAAGGATGTCTTCTCTGGTTTTCTGTAATCACCTAGTGTAACCACAGCTTGAATGGATGTACTGATTGGTATCCGCTCTGAAGTTATTTGAGGTAGGAACAAGTTCTTCAGTAAACTATCACAGTGTAAAATCTCACTAATCTTTGTGAGCAGTTTTGGCTGTGTTTGGTGGAAAGAGCAAATCTGTCTATTCAAAAGTTCCTTTAAACTGCAGCAGCCAGTTTATTTTTGTGAGTCATTCGGTGTGATATTCTTTGTACTTGGCCTGTGCAACAAATGATTATGTCTGAGATGAGAGCTGAATCATCAACATCCCCATCCCTCCAAATTAAACAGCTGAAAACATTTAAAAAATAAAGTATATGCCAGTTTGAGGATATTTAATCTCAGCGGGAGCTGCTCATTTAATGATATAGAATTAAATTTTACTCTGAAACCTGGACAAAAATCAGTATTCCAATACCAAAAACATATAGATGCCAGCTTGTAAGTTAATCTTTTTTAATATGACATCCATATATTACCATAAGACAAAGCCCTAGCAAAAAAATAAATAAATTCCATGACGTTTCCTTTTCTTACACCTTTTTTCAGTCTATATGAGCAAACACTGCACATAAGTTCCAGTGTCATTTTTCTGCTTTTGCAGACGGTCTGCAGTTCTTTGAGTAATGATTTCATCCTGTTTCACCTCCTTGACTCTTTTTAATGAGCTCTCTTCAGTTGCTTTAACTTTGAGCTTTTCACCTTAGCTCTGTCACATATTCCAAATCATTACTGCACATCTATGTACAGTATATACAGTACTGAAAATTATTCACTTTAATGACTTACCTTTTTTTTTAAAATATAAAAGCAGTGCACTGAAATCCAAGTTGCAATAAAGAAATCCAGGGCATTTGGGGGGGGGGAATTGCCCTAAATGCCAGCCAAATCATGCAACATGGACAAATATTTTAACTAATACATGCGTGAACCAGCAAGGGGGAATGTATCTGAAATATTGATGAACAGAAAAGGGTGCACAAGATGAAATTTACATGAGGTTATGAATCAAAGAACTGTAGAGGTTTCGAGAAGGCAGCAAGAGCGACCCCCCACCCTCACTTTGCTAACACACACATATAGACTATGGAGGCATTTTTTTATTTTTTTTTTTTTTTATTACCAGTACAAACCACAGCTGTAGTGTAAGCAGACCTGTGGCTGCAATCAGACATGACGGGATGCTCAAACAACTGAGAGACGCAGACGACAAGGAATACTAATACCGAGCAGGATTCCAAAATGAAATAAATCACAGTGGAAAATGTTGCGTGACCAGCTTGACTTATGCAAAATGCTTGCATATCTTTGCTGAGGGCGTTTGTGGTGAGAGTTTATTAAACTTACACACTGCTCACAGCCATCTCACTTTTCCAGAACATTTTTCTCACCTGTCAGTTTACTGACAGATGTAAATTAGGCAGAAAATGCTGGAGCAATGTCTCTCAGAGCTCTGCCATAGATAGAAATGATGTTAGGGAAAAAAAACAACTAAAAAAATCAGATTTCATTATCAGCCACATAGGATGCAGACTAAATGAAATCTATTGTAGTATCGTATTAATATTAGTATCATGTCGCTGCATTAAGTGAGCAAATTAAAAGTGACAAAGCATCGTTTGCAGAAGTGACTTCCTATTTGTGTGAGTGATAACTGAATGTTTTCAAAGGGCAATTCTATTGTCTATTTTTTAAATAAAGCCAAATCAAATTTTACAAACTCACTGCCTCAAAAAATAAGAAAGTTCAACTTAAGGGGGGATGGGGGCGTCATGGTAACTTTAACTTTTGATTTTCCGTGTGCCGTACTTTAGAGGGAGTTAAGAGGTTAATACCCTTTATCCCAGAGGTGTTCCAGCCTATACTGAAGTGGTTTACACGTTTGCCTGTCAATTAAATGGTTCAATCTGAGGAGAAGACACAAATTCTTTAGGGGCTGTGTTAAGAAAGGAATCCAGGGTAAAAATCTGCCCCATTGTGAATGAAGTACCAGCTGCTTAGCACACCACAGGTGTGGTGCTAAGCACTGTTGCCTCACAGTAAGAAGATCCTGGATTTGAATCTACCATCTGGCTGGGGCGGTTCAGATGACATTACATGGAAAAGGTTGCTGGTTTAGCTCAGTTTGTTGAGCAGCTCACTCTCAGCCTGGGCTTGAGTCTCATGCATATCTTCCTTTTTTTGTCTCGCTCTCCTTACCTGTCACCTCTGTCAATAAAGCTGATATTGACAGAGACACTTCATATCAGTCATCCATCCGCTTCCACTTATCCTTTCCAGGGTCGCTGGAGCCTATCCCAGCTGTCATAGGGCAAGAGGCGGGGTACACCCTGGACAGGTCGCCAGTCACAGGGCCAACACACAGGGACAGACAACCATTCACGCTCACATTCACACCTAGTGACATTTTGGATTATCCAATTAACCTATCCCCTCAAACTGCATGTCTTTGGACGGTGGGAGGAAGCCGGAGTACCCGGAGGGAACCCACGCAAACACGGGGAGAACATGCAAACTCCACACAGAAAGACCCCGGCCTGATGGTGGAATTGAACCACCTTCTTGCTGTGCGGCAACAGTGCTAACCACCGTGCCACCATGCTGGTTTAGCTCAGTTTGTTGAGCAGGTGACCACATGCCATATGGCTGAGAGTGACTGGCCTGGGCTTGAGTCTCATCCGCAGCCTTTTGCTGCATATCTTCCTTCTTTTGTCTCTCTCTCCTTACGTGTCACCTCTGTCAATAAAGCTGATATTGACAGACTGCATATCAGTCATGAAATACAAAATAATTTTCAGGCTTTTTACAAAGTGGTGAAATGATTATTTACCCCCTTTACCTCAGTAAAAGTCACAATCAACCATCCGTCTATCCATCCATTTTCTTCCGCTTATCTGGGACCGGGTCGTGGGAGCAGCAGAGAAGCCCCCTCTTCCACACCTCACCCAGGAGGCATCCTTGTCAGATGCCCAAACTACCTCAACTGGCTCATTTCAATGTGGAGTAGCAGCTCTACTCTGAGCTCATCCAGGGCCGTGAGAAAAGTAAGCACTTGGAGGACCTCATTTCTGCTGCTTGTATCCATGATCCCGTTCTTTCAATCACTACCCAAAGCTCATGATCATAGTTGAGGGTAGGGACGTAGACTGACAGGTAATTCGAGAGCTGAGCGTATAAGCGAAGCTCTCTTTTCACTGCGACGGACCGGTATAGTGTCTGCATCACTGCAGCTGGATCACCAATCTGTCTGTCAATCTCTTGCTCCCCTCTCCACTCACCTGTGAACAAGACATCAAGATACTAAACTCCTCCACTTGGGACAGCAACTGACCCAGAACGGCCACTCCACACTTTTCTGGGTATCCAAAATCTTACTTGAGAAATAGATTTAGTATCTATAGATTTATTTAAATTGAAAGTGCTCATGAAAGGCATGTTGTGGTTTCCCCATGCATGAGTATGCTAGAGTCCGGCTGATTCAGAGTGATCTAAATTTCATTATCAGATGGTGAAACATTTTGATTCATATGGATGTCTGCATGGCTGCCTTTTATTTGTGACCATATACAGTCATCTTCTACCATAACGTCCAAGTTATGCATGAGACCTTCAAGTAGCAGTCTCTGTCTGAGTATAATCCCTTACTTATACAGAATTGACCTTATCATAATCAGTACATTATACGATTACATTATAATTATTGATTAATTATGTATATTGCTTTAATGGTATAGCAAAAAGATTGTAGTAGTACAGTCATATTTTTGGATAGAAGGAGAACAAGCCCATGCTTTAGACAGGAACCAGGTCCACCCTTGTTGGCACATGGTTAACTACCATCTAAAAGAGTGACTTCGGTGCATCAAGGCAGCCATAAAACAACAGTATGTTGGAGTCAGTCACCAATCAGTTTGCGATTCAATGCAGTCAGAATGGCATACTGTCTGAGATAAAGTGGTGATTAACTTGATCAGTCAGTGAAAACTGCCATCTGTTGCAAATTTGTTGCCATCGAAACCAAAGGAAACTCACATTCACTACTTACGTTGAAAGTGCAGCCAGTACAAGCTCAAACTCAGAAATTCCTCCACTAATAGTGATGTCAGTAATGCAGGACAGGGTTTTAATGGCAAAAATGACATGCGTACTCAGCAGCTTTGCTTTAATAGCAGAATATTACCAGAATACAACCTGTTGGAAAGCAGTTTAGTTGAGTCCCCGGTTGCAAACAGATGTATGGCAAATGAGTTATGCTCATCGACACAAACACAGCTGATTTAGACTTCTGTGGTGAATATGGTGGTTTGGTGTTTTACATGCAATGCAAACCACAACAGAAACAAATAAAATGGTATGTTTACACTCTTTTTTGTGCTTTTGCTTTGGTCGAGGCAAGCATATTCGTTCCCAAATTTTTCCCCAACTACATGAGCTCATTCAAAAATTGCTGAAAAACTAGCTGAAAATTCATAGGAGGAATCACTGGTACTGAACAGACCAATCGTTGCTCTGACATGACTTGTAGCTGGATTTCTTGGAAGGTGCATGACAGGTTGCAATCTATGTAATGGTTGAGGTTACAAAGTAATGTTACACAGGGGTCTTTAGCTATGACGTAGCTACGGCGGAGATTTAACACATAAATTCCCCATGATTCACTTTGATTGCAATGTATTGGTAGTCTGCCTGCAATTCCTTGGAATTGTTTGTCCGCCTGCCTATTGATCTGCTTATCAGTTGTTGCCACTATCACTGTGATCAGCCTATTTCAGTTCATCTTGATGCACGCTCAATCATCCAGGTAAGTAAATCTCTGAAAGTTGATTCTGTTCATCTGGACGTAGCGTTTTGTGGGAGAAATGTTTCATCACTCATCCAAGTGACTTCTTCAGTCTCAGCTGACTGCAGGTTTCCCCAAACCTTATAAACAGGACATTTGCATAATGACTGAAACCAGCCCACTGAAGGAACAATGGGCTGGGAGGTCAGTTCCTTAATCATAATTATGCAAATTCTCATGACGATTAATCAACAACCACTGACCAAAACCCACTGATCAATGGCCATGAGTACCATTCACAGAGAGTTGGGGAATGGCTGCAATCACAGCATTGTAAGATGGCGAAAGATGTACCCTTAGATTCAGAGCGCGGCGTCAAAGAGGCCATTTACGTAAAAAGGGAAAGACCATCTCTGAATCGAGGAGGGGGCCTAAGGGTACATCTTTCGCCATCTTACAATGCTGTGATTGCAGCCATTCCCCAACTCTCTGTGAATGGTACTCATGGCCATTGATCAGTAGGCATTGATCAGTGGGCTTTGATCAGTGGTTGTTGATCAATGGTCATGAGAATTTGCATAATTAAGATTAAGAAACTGCAAGTTTCCCCAGTCTTATAAACCGTATATTTGCATAATGACTGAAACCAGCCCACTGAATGAACAATGGGCTGGGAGGTCAGTCAGCTGAGACTGAAGAAGTCACTTGGATGAGTGATGAAACGCTTCTCCCACAAAACGCTACGTCCAGATGAACAGAATCAACTTTTGGAGATATTTCAGTTCATGTGTCGGAGGAGGAAAACAGTGGCACAGTTTACAGTGTGGAATTGGACATAACATTTTTGTTGCACAAAGGATGAGAGTGCAATGGTAAAGTGGAGACTGCTCCAAGAGAGAAACAACTGCATCAGACATCATACACAACTTCACCCTTAGCAAACACCTGCACAGACAACATGCTAACGCTAAGCTAGCCAAGTCAGCAGCTGCAGACCTTCAGGTAACAAACTGATGAGCAGTCAGGCTGCAGCCTCCGTTTCTACCTGTTCATCTTTCTACAGTAGGATCCACCTACTTCAAAATCACAGTGACGATCGCTTTTAATTTTCTTTGTGCTGATTTTCACCTTTGATTTGTGCTGTCGGCTTGGTGTTCATACCTAAATACCTAAAGAAAGATCATATGTGTGTCCTCATTAGGATAGGGATTTGTGTTTGTGTGTGAAGCTGTAGCCTCAGGTTTTTATTGTTAATTGGTAATTATGAGACTGTGTTTCAGATCATTTTACAGAGTAACATGAAAGTAACATAATGAGTAGTATAACAAATGTCTTTCTCCTGGGTGTAATTGAGTAACGTACTGCATTACATTTAAGAAAAGCATTTCACTGTGTGTCACACAGTGACGTTACTTTTTGCAACATTCATATTTCCAATATGCCGTGCATTTATAAGATCACTTATTTTGATAATATTTGAGCTACAAACCTGGGCAGAAACATAGACTGGGAGCGATTAATTGCTACCAGAGTCTCAGTGACGTGGCCTGCTGCTAACTAAACCAACTGCTGCTAGCTAAACATATTTCTGACCACAAAACGAGATTGCAGAGTCCATAAAATAAAAGTCTAAACTAGACATAAGTTATATGGTAATGTTTACATTTAAAATTAATGACAGCTGCGATAGGCTCCAGCTCATCGATGACCCTGAGTTGAATAAGCAAAAGATGGATGGATGGATAAATGGATGGATGAATTGATGGAAACATTTTGTACCCAGAAAAATCAAGAACAAGCTATACTCGTTACTATGTGTGCAAAAAAAATAAACGGAAACTCAATACAAAAAAGTAAACATCGAATAATTAATTTTTAAAAAAGGAACCTGTTAGCATTTTCACTCCATGTGTGTATGACATGTCACTGATCTTTTCAGTCCAATAAAGAATAGGTGCCCCTACATCATTTGCCTGTTTTCTCAGCTGTGCATGAACCAAGTCTTTTTCTTAGCTTTGATTTATCTGTGATGTGCTAAGTTCATTAGCGGCAATCACTGAGGCTTGTCAGAAGTGCACTAAAGTGATTTTGTTAATGACTCTGGAGATGGATCATCCTGATGTATGTAGGCGTCTTGCAAGGAAAACAGAATAATGTGGCTGCACTTGAAACTCGCGCTTCCACAGGCTCATTGAAAGCGCTATCAGAACAGTCAATACGTTCTCATTAGCAAAAGAAACATCAGGAAAAAAATATATATCAAAAGTATACTTTATCCCACACTGTCACTATACACACAAACACACAAACCTTCTTGTTTGATCAGGTCAAATTGCTAAAATACAAAGAAGTGCACCTAAAAACCGCATTATGTAGAGGTAAGGAGATTCTTGGAATACGTTCAAAACCCCTTCTAGGTATACAGTGGTAAGAAGAGGAGAACAAGGTCATAAAATATATTTTTGTTTCATGTAGGCGTTCTGACCTTCAATGATTATGTTGCATATTTATTCAAACACAATTTGTAGCTGTAATTTTTACATTTCTTGCTGCAAGATGTTGTATATATTCCGTCATTCACACGCATACAAATAAAAGCACACATTATCAAGTTCTACTTTACGAGAGGCATTTAAAGTCATGTGAATAGATGTAACCAGTACAAACCACAAAATAAATATTGGATGCGACTAGAGATCATATATGACATGTTGAACATTTCTGTTCCTCATTTTGTGGCCCATGTGTAATTAATAGACCAACAACAAGCGTCACGCAGCTGCTATTGATCCTAAACATCAGAAACAATAAGCATGTTACAGTGACGCTGCCTGCTGAAGTGTTATTAAGTATGCAGTGAAGGCCTCAGTGGGCACGCAGTGCTCTCGAGGGTCCTACTGTAGAAAGTCGAGCCTTCCCAGAGCTGTATCTCTTACCCATTCACACATGTACCACTGGCTCCCACGGCTCCACTACACCAGCATAACCATTAGGCTGCTGCATTGATCTCCGCTCTTCATATAATATGGCAGCAAAACAGACACAATGCAAGCAGCTCTCCTAAGGAGCTTAGTTCTGCTGCAGCCAATGTTGATGCAATTAATGTATTATTTAGCAGAATCAGTGATTAGAACACGCACAATTCAACTTTTAGCATGCCACAATATGGGATGCTGTCATTTCCCCCGACTATTGGTGTAAAGGCAGATTACATGGGGAATGTGAAAGCACACACTGCAGCACAGTCTTCCATCTAATAAATCCCAGTGGAAAACAACACCAATTGTGGACAAAATTATAGGAATCCTAAAATACATACTGTTTCTCTGAGTGAGCATTTGCACTAACTGTGGTAGAATCTGCTTTGTCAGAGCAGCCTGACATGCAGTATGAAGGGTGTGTTTAAGAGGACCGGATAGGGTATTGATTTTAAGACTTCGGAGTTTATCAACTGTTTAATTTCATTGCTGCCTTTTGAAAGGCTCCTTGTTAAGATATTAATTCAAACTTGGCAATAAAAGCATTTATGACAATTCAGTAGTTCCTAATACCTTGTAAAGCCATAGTGGAAATGTGTAAAATGATGAATCAAGTAGGGACAACAAAGTTGCAAACATCTATCTGACTCACGGGCGATAAAACGGGTGTGTCATCTTTTTTCAAGCAGCTTTTTCACAGTGTGCAGAAGAGCTAAGTGTAAGCACCATTTGTTGCTCAACAGATATGAAAAGTCACTGTTTGCTGATAACTGGCTGAATGCTGTTATAATCCAGTTTTATTTTGAGAGGAAATGCAGTGAATCAAGGATTTGTCATAATTATGTGGCAGCCTCTGAGGGCAACGATCAAGTGCCAAAAAGTGAAGTTCTTTCAATGACTACTTGAGGCTGACACCAAAAGCTAACTGGTTCCCACAGACACATCATGCTGAAATGACCAACTTTACAGCATATAAATAAACATGTTTACACCATGGTACAAAATGAACTAATTTCTCCTTTCATTTGTATAAAAGCTTAAAGTAATACATGGTAAAGTTGCAACACCCTTTACTGCGTATAACTTGGTATTATGGCTATAGCACATGGTATTGTGGCTGGCTCTATGGTTACCAGACCAAGTTAGCACATTTTTTTTACCCATACAGTCTATTGATACTCCTTGCCAACCCAAAGTATTATCATTATCTGACGACTTAGCTGTCCATGTTTCTTCCAAACCAACAAGACAGCCAAAATGTTTTGTGTGTCTTTTTCCTTGGTTAGATCACCTTAATGCCTTTTTTTTTACTGTTACTTTTATTTACAGTAAGCTTAATAACCATCATTGTCATACCTTTTTGTCTTTGACAGGGTTTTAAAGTTTGTAAAATTAGTACAGTATATATCTCAGGTTGCATGTTTTCCCGTTTTCTTGTTCTTGTTAGAAACAGCAGCGTGGCCTTATTTAATTAAATGTGAGAAACCTTCCCTCCTTTTTTCTGTTCCAGAAAATGTTGATTAATACTTTTTTGTGGAACTTGGAACTACTAAACATGCTCAGCTAACTTACTGCTGGATTTCTTTACCATCTGTCTAGTGTGGTTTTGAAAAAAGTGAAATCCTTTGAAAGTTATGTCTTTTATCCAGAAGTTGTGTAATTTATATTATTCTGAAAATACAACATTTTTAAAGTACATATAAACCCAAAGGGAAAAAAAGTGCTTTTCCAGTTGGCCCCTCAAGTGAAAGTTTTATATCATGGTTACATCTTTTTTGGCAATTAGATCACTGTTTGCAGTTCATTTTTCCATTTATGGGGACCTGAACCCTATCATTTGACACGTAATGCCAGGATATTATTATTATTATTATTAAGTGCTCACACTGTCAGGATCTGTGTTGTGGATGAGAGAAGGAGGACCCAAACGCTGGACTCACAGGTAGGTAGGTGAAGGTTGGTATTTATTGCCGATGGAGTGAACAAACAGAACAGAGGTAGGAAATGGCTGGCTGGCTGGACGACTGACTGAATGACTGAAGGACTGACTGAAAGGCTGAATGGCTGGCTGACTCAACGCAGGCGTAAACAACAACATAACATCACAATAACATCAATGACACGACACTGGACTGGTTGAACTGAGGAACATAAATACACAGGCTGAGTGAGGAGTGATTAGAAACTGGTGAATACACAGCTGAACATAATGAACTAATGATAAATGGGAAGAGGACTGAACATAATGCACATGGACCAAGGTTAACACAATAAAACAGGAAGTGAAACAGGCAGAAGATAAACAATGAGGACAAACTGAAAATACTGGGTCAACGACCCAGAAACCCTGACACACACATCAAGTCAATTGATGAAACTCTGAAGTTAACATTTCCTAACTGTAAGTTTTTTGTAGTGCGCTTTGATTCTTTTTTCAGTTGGTTCTTTTAATCCCTTCTGGGTCACCCTGTGTGTGTCTTTTTGTCTGAGGTACTGTTTGGCACCTTTATAACTTTAAAAAACTTTCAAAATAAAATCAGTAAGCAACACTGTCATGTGGGTTCTCCGTGTTTTTACTTCTCTCTTTAGTCCTTTCCAAGGCCTTGTTGTCTTTCTCCTAAAGTTGTGTACTATGACTCAAGTTCAATATGAACATTTTAACATGAACAATTCCTCAGTTTGTTCAATTTTGATCCTCCCAGTCTTAAAAAAGAGACTAGTAAATTTGTTGCCATATCAACATGAATTCTTGCTGTTACTAGCCTACGAATGCGATTAATGTATTTTGTATTTTGTGTTTTACCAGTTCCAATTCCAAATGTGTAAAACTGACCTAGCAGCAGATTAGGGCCATGATAAAAACTTTTATCTACAACTGCATGTATTTAAATTCCAGCAACAATGCAGTGCTGCTGTAACTTTATATATCAGGGCTTTATTTGGTGGTATTAGTAGGTGCTCAACAGCTTTTGTGTCTATATGTTAAATGTATTCCTTCACTGGATAATCTATGTACCACATTAAGCGTACTTTAAATAAAAGAATCAGTGGAAAGATGTTGCTTTCAGCAGTTATGTAACTCAAAATTGGCTTCAAGCTCAACTCATTAAGCAACTCGTTAATCTTGCTTCATAGTACATGCCGCAGATATGTACATTTCTTTTGCTCTTGTTGGATTTTGTGACTTTTTAGCTTTTTGGTTTCTTTACTGCCATCTCAGTGCACTGGATAAACTTTCAGTTTATAGTAAATAGTATTTTACATTACTGGACTGTGCATGTTGCTTTGTGAAAATGATGCATTCTATAAAGTTTGAGAGGCAGATCAATTGAAGCAGGAGCATTTTTATTTATTTAATTAATTTTCTTTACCCTGTTCATTTACTTTTATGGCAGGTGTTATATTTATATGAAAAGCACTGACAGGTGCATACATTTCATCTATAAACTTCAGCCGTGGGATGACTCCTTTTTAAAGAGAATACTTAAAAACATATCTGCATCAAATTAGAAGAAAGCATAATTAAAAGCAGTGGAGCTGTATCCAGCACATCCTCACCTGTCTCTGAGAATGAACACCTGTCAGCGATAGAACACACTCTCTCTTGCTTGAGATGTCTGAACGGTGATAGTCTAATTCAATTGGAGTTGAGCCCAAAGGCAACATGGTAGCCTGGAATGTAATTTGTAATCAGCTTCACAACAACAACTCAATAGCACATGATTAGAGCTCTTCTCTTAAATGTGCTCAACTCAATGTTAAATCCACCAATCAGTATGACACCTTAGCTTCTCTTCTTCCGATTCACATTACCTTGAATATATAAAATCAGGGGTTTTTTTGCAATGCATTGGTATGACACAGCCTTTCATTATTAAGGCTTCGGGTCTTTGAAGGCTAAGAGTAATAATCTTGTTTGTTTTTGTTTTCTTTTAATCAGATCCAACACTTCATCTGGACACACAAGTCTGTCCCATACAGAGTAGCATGTGGATAGCCTTGACAGAGGAATGTTGACATAGACTGGATGTGTACCGAAAAGCCTCTTGCCTCCCTGTTTGCACTGACAGTGGGTGGATGTAATGAGAGGAATGAGCTTTAGCCGAGGATTCAGTGAAGTTTACCTTGCACTTTTGCAGTGCTCTCACCTCAAGCCTATTGCTTCTTTCTTCCTTATTGACTATATTGAGCTGAATGCTGTAGTGTACATGCGAGTCAGAAGATGAATGGCATTTAATATGAATGAAAGCATGTTATAGTTGTATTAAAATATTGCACAGGAACACAACACTTCAAGCACAGTGAAATATCACTTCCTACTACTTATCAAAAAGAGAATGAATGAAAATTTCAATGATCAGGATAAAGGTGGAGGGAAAACGCATGTGTGTCCTGTGCCCTAGAGCCTTTCTTTTTCTTTATATGCTACATATGTATTGCCTTGGAGTCTGAATTATTCTTAGTAGTAACACTGAATTAACTAGTAATAATACTGCTAGCTGGCATAGTTCAGGCTGCAGTTGGCAACTGTGATGTAGTTCTAAGGGATGATCGATTGAGTTCTTTAGTCAATGGTGATATACATTTAAACAAAGGATGTTCCAGACAACTAGTATATGAACACTAATGATTTCCCTGCAACAATTATTACTATTCTTTTCTCAACCATTGTCGCTACTCTTCTGTGAAACAGACAGCATAAAAATGCCATGTGTCCATCGAGTTATAATTTAGCCACTGGCAGTTACTTGTTACAAGCAAAATTATATTTAACTTTTTAATTTCTAATTTTGCTGTTCTTTAAAACACCATTCTTTTTTCTTTTCTTTTCTTTTCTTTTTTTTTTGCAGAATTCAAATCCAATCTAATATAGAGCAAAGGAAAAATGGGAAATTGTCATCATCTAGCCTCAGCTGGTGGTTTGTATTAAAATAGAGCAATTTTCATGTTCAGGTAAAACTCTTACGTTTGAAAACCACACGTATGCTTAAAATCTTAACATGGCTCTTATATCCGAAATATTTTGTATTTAATGGACATACCTTAATGAAGTCTACTCACCCAACAGTTGTCTATTTGAAAGTTCTAGTGTAAAGCGGATGGCATACTACAGATTTAAACACAAAAGTCCAAACAAAAGAAGATCAAATTATTTACAGATTCATTGCTCTTATTTCCCAATAATACATGTAAATATTCTCTTACATATTTAAGTGTACTGTACATGGCATCCAAATTACTTTAATTAATTTTCCACCTGAGCTGGGCAAATTACTGAGACAATGTATAAACGCTGTGCCACGTGTCATATGTGATGATACCATATACAATTTTATAAAACATTAAATTTCATATTACAATATAATTGCTACAGCAATGCCATGCATCTGGTGCGCAAAACAACAAGACGAGCCCGGGCATGTTTCATAGCAAGAGCCGCATATCGGTTTCCAGTTATGATGTATAACCTAACACTGGCGCTACTTCAACATCAAATGGTCAATGGCCTGTATTTAGTTCCAAACAGTATTTTGCCAAATATGCAAGAGAAGCGTTCCCAACAAGCAGTGGAAAAACCAAACAAGTTTCACTACTTGAGGCCAAAGCACACTATTGAATACAACTACAACAAGAAACTAGCAGGTGGTGAGGTAAAGAAAGTCACTAGTATTTATATACTGCTTTAATATTGAATTTTAGCACTCAAAGAAAGAGCTTGCTTACAACAGTCCCCATTTACTCCATTGGCTCCTGAAGACTTACAAGATTCATTTACTTTAGTTATTGTTAAGGCATCTTGTTTTAAGAGAATTACACTTAGGTAGTCTGTCATCACCGTTTACTCACAGTAAACTCACCAAGCTGCAAGCAGCAAAAAAAGGTTCACATTTTATTTCTATTTTCAGAAATATTATTATTGCAAATATTCTTGAAATGTTGTCTTACAATTTCAAAGCTATGTTGTCCATGTCTATAATTTAAAATAGTATCATGCTCCCTCACTTCCGTCAGTGCGTGGCTCTGTTGCAATCAGGCAACAAACGAGACTAATGGAAAATAATGTCAATATCATTTGACTTCAGTTTGACTGAAGCTTGTAAGAACATTGCAGTTACAAATGAAAAAGTTCATCCTCAAAAAGATCTATTTTTATGAACTGACATGGCAGAAATAGTTCAATTATTTAACATTCAGCATGCATTATAAATCAGAACTAAGTCAGTTAAGCAATTAGATTATATAAACATGTACTAATGATAATAAGATGGTTGAGGTTTTTTTTTCAAGAGATTAGATCAAAACCTTCCAAAAGCCTAAACTTGCTGTTATAGATATTATTTCTTTGTACACTGCATTAAGCTGTCAAGATGAAGAGGACATTGTAATTGAAACTATACAATAAATTTTAGTATTTCTCGTACTGTGGATGATAAAGGTGGGTGGGATTGGTTGTTCATTATGAGTATCATCTCCTTGGAGTATTTTGGATAGTATAGCGAAGAAATGGAAGCAGATATATGAAAACTGACATTCACTGTTTTATTTTTATCACCAAACCCCTAGGCTTGAACATGAAGTTAATGAGGAAGTGCCAAAAATCTCACCTATCTCCAAACGTGAGTCAGTCCACATTTACTCCCATATTGAAATGACCAACAGGACTGAGACATGTTTATCTACTTTTTGACCTAGATACAGTGGCTTGCAAAAGTATTCGGCCCCCTTGAACTTTTCCACATTTTGTCACATTACAGCCACAAACATGAATCAATTTTATTGGAATTCCAGGTGAAAGACCAACACAAAGTTGTGTACACGTGAGAAGTGGAACGAAAATCATACATGATTCCAAACATTTTTTACAAATAACTGAAAAGTGGGGTGTGCATAATTATTCAGCCCCCTGAGTCAATACTTTGTAGAACCACCTTTTGCTGCAATTACAGCTGCCAGTCTTTTAGGGTATGTCTCTACCAGCTTTGCACATCTACAGACTGAAATTCTTGCCCATTCTTCTTTGCAAAACAGCTCCAGCTCAATCAGATTAGATGGACAGTGTTTGTGAACAGCAGTTTTCAGATCTTGCCACAGATTCTCGATTGGATTTAGATCTGGACTTTGACTGGGCCATTCTAACACATGGATATGTTTTGTTTTAAACCATTCCATTGTTGCCCTGGCTTTATGTTTAGGGTCGTTGTCCTGCTGGAAGGTGAACCTCCGCCCCAGTCTCAAGTCTTTTGCAGACTCCAAGAGCTTTTCTTCCAAGATTGCCCTGTATTTGGCTCCATCCATCTTCCCATCAACTCTGACCAGCTTCCCTGTCCCTGCTGAAGAGAAGCACCCCCAGAGCATGATGCTTGTAACAGCAGTCTGGCGAGGCGGGAGCGGCTAGCAGGTCCAGCAGGCATGTGGTGTGGAGGTTAGCTGAAATACCCGAAGCCAGTCGGTTAAATCCAATAACAGACCTTTATTTGGTGTCAGCAACAATACACCATACAAGCCAGGTCTTCATGGCTCTACTCTGTCCGTACATACATGTGCGGGGATCGGTAGTTGCCGGCGCCAGGCCGTTACAACAGTAAGGTTTCTTAGAGAGAAAGAACATGAGCAGCATGAAAATGGATGCCGCTAACAACACACACCCACTAGGAGACTCCCACAACTACTACAATAGTAGGGCAACCCCCCCTAGTGGTGCTATAACCCAAAAGGGTTGTTACATGCTGCCACCACCATATTTGACAGTGGGGATGGTGTGTTCAGAGTGATGTTCAGTGTTAGTTTTCCGCCACACATAGCGTTTTGCATTTCGGCCAAAAAGTTCCATTTTGGTCTCATCTGACCAGAGCACCTTCTTCCACATGTTTGCTGTGTCCCCACATGGCTTGTGACAAACTGCCAACGGGACTTCTTATGGTTTTCTGTTAACAATGGCTTTCTTCTTGCCACTCTTCCATAAAGGCCAACTTTGTGCAGTGCACGACTAATAGTTGTCCTATGGACAGATTCCCCCACCTGAGCTGTAGATCTCTGCAGCTCGTCCAGAGTCACCATGGGCCTCTTGGCTGCATTTCTGATCAGCGCTCTCCTTGTTCGGCCTGTGAGTTTAGGTGGACGGCCTTGTCTTGGTAGGTTTACAGTTGTGCCATACTCCTTCCATTTCTGAATGATCACTTGAACAGTGCTCCGTGGGATGTTCAAGGCTTGGGAAATCTTTTTGTAGCCTAAACCTGCTTTAAATTTCTCAATAACTTTATCCCTGACCTGTCTGGTGTGTTCTTTGGACTTCATGGTGTTGTTGCTCCCAATATTCTCTTAAACAACTTTTGAGGCCGTCACAGAGCAGCTGTATTTGTACTGACATTAGATTACACACAGGTGCACTCTGTTTAGTCATTGGCACTCATCAGGCAATGTCTATTGGCAACTGACTGCACTCAGACCAAAGGGGGCTGAATAATTACGGACACCCCACTTTGCAGTTATTTGTTTGTAAAAAATGTTTGGAATCATGTATGATTTTCGTTCCACTTCTCACGTGTACACCACTTTGTATTGGTCTTTCACGTGGAATTCCAATAAAACTGATTCATGTTTGTGGCTGTAATGTGACAAAATGTGGGAAAGTTCAAAGGGGCCGAATACTTTTGCAAACCACTGTAGCTTTCTGGGAATTCTAGCAAGGGTGGTTAGCAATAATAAGCTGTACAGAACAGTAAACTGTATTAATGTCATGAATAGTAAAATACATGAGCAGAGAAATCCCCTCATGTGGTTTACTATACATCATTTTATAACTTCACGTCCCCCCCTAAATTTTAGTAACAACTACAAGCTAACAGAGCTATTATATACTTCTAATGTACTGAACAATTAGTCATGTAACTCCTAAAAATCCCTTAAAAACATTGCAATAAATGTAACTTTTACACAGTTTCAGACATGATATTCTTCGCTCCTCTTCAACTTTTCTTTTTAGTTTTTTTGTGTTGTGTTCCAAAAGAACTGGAATGTTCTGTCTGTAATGGCCAGTTATGCAATAGAAGAATGAAATACCTCACAAGTTTTCCCCAAGCTCAAGGTGATAACATCATAATGCTTTATCATTATATAACCCATACTCTTTTATCACCTGGGCATTCTCACCTAGACTTCTCACTTTCTCAGATAACCGCATAAGGGTTTGCATCTTATATTCCTTCAAGCCATACACAGGAAGAAAGATAATTCAACAAGAGCTACTATAGAGAAGATGCATTGTAATCCACTGATTTTTATGCTGTTGTGTAAAAAAGATATGGCAAGGTGGTATCTTTTTACCCTCTTTCCTGAATCTTAAAGCTCGAAGGTGCCTTAGCAACAACGCCACAGTTATTCTTCCCATATTTCCTGTCATCCCCTGTGTGCCCAAAGTTTGAACTGAGATTATTATAGAGGGACAGCAAGTCTCCTGTCTTTGTAATGGCTTGCAGAGAGAGTGACAGTCCATTAGGAACTGCACATAGGTCTTTTTTGGTGGGTTTAAAGTCCACTGCATCAAATCAATTGAGCAAGCAAAGGCTTTGAAACTGCATCAGGTATATATTTTATTGTCAGAGCAGTTTCGGTTTATTGGTCATTTTGAACTGAGTTCAAGTAGAACTAGTTGAAGTTGCAAGAACTGCAGGGTAAAAGTTTCTTGTCTGACCTTGGAGTCCCTGCCTTGTTCTGAATCGAAGGGTATCAATTAATATTATTTTGTACAACAAAAATAATTGATGCTGTTGCTCCTTTATACACAACATAGCTCCTTTATACCCAAGGGGCACTTTTCTTTCACAACTTGGTGCACCTGGTTATGGCATTAGTGAAGTTGACCAAATGACCCAGTGTGTTGTCTTTCCAATGAGCAGGCTTAACATGAATAGGTTCATTTTTTAAAGAGATATATTATCTATTACTAAATCTAACCAAGTCGTTTTAAGTGGTGATACCGTACAGAGTAGCTTTTAGTGCCCAAATCTATCCAGTAAGTAAAAAGAAAAAGTGAATTGAAAGGAAAGGAAAAAAAAGTAAGTAAAAAAAGTTAAACACAAAAGAAACAAATAATAAAAAGCCCCAGGAAAATTCAAACCACATCCCCTGACTGCCAAATCTAGGATGTATTCCAGAACACCTCAAATCTATTTACATGGCCATTGTGGGGCTTGAAAACAGGGCTGTTATCTCTCTGTGGGCAAAATTGCTACAGCTGGTGTGTCAAGGCACAGACGTTGAAGGACACTGGCATATTACCTTAACAAATGCTTCTTATGAACACCAATACTGAGTTTTAGAATCCATAGGTACTCATTTCAGTAGGACATCATTGGAAGCTTGCTCCATTGCCCCCTTCCAACATATCAGAAAATGTACCAAGTATAACAAAATCTGCAATGCATAAAACATGTTTTAGAGAAAAAATGTAAAGACAATAAAAAAAGTTTTGTGTTTTTACTTTTAAATTCATGTATACTACAGCATTGAGTTTATCTTCTGTATGTTCTGGGCAATGCTTAAAAAGCAGAAGGGCCTGTTGAAGACTGGTAGCATCACACATGAAGTATATATTAGCCTTCACAGCTGTGGTCGCTCTGTGTGTGTTAAAAGATGATTTACAATGATTCCTTATCCGGAAAGTAAATTGCAAGGGGGGTATGGGGTCCTTTTGTGATGATTCCGCCGCAATTTTCCCTTTTACAATGCGAGGCCAATGGAGCGTTCTCTCCTTATCTCCATGAGTCCTGGCTGGAGTTTTTGAAAGATGTTCCCTTTCCTCTATCTAGTTCTTGTTCAGCCATGAAGATAACAACCCATACCTCCTCCCCACTCCCCCACACCCGCGGACACATAATCACAACCCCAACTGAAGTGTGTATCTGTAAGAGCAGATTCTCACGCTTATAATACAAGGGCATAGTGCAAGCAAGGGTGGATGCATGTTTTCCTTTGAATGTGTCCTGGTCAGATGCCACGGCTACCTGTGCCGTAATGTATTTTCAAAGCGAAGGGCTTGTGCAACATTCAGAATGTCCAAACTCTGAGATTGAGGTGAAAAGGAATACATGCTTTTACTTTTTGGAGATGTTTTTCATAAGAAGCCTTGCAGCACCTTCAAAAGCTAGCCAATAGAAGCTGTAAGATTACCAAACAATTACCTGACATAATAAATGGTCAGAATCTTCAGGGATCGCACCAGATGCTGCTAAATGGGAAGCATTTGGTTGACATTTTCCTTTGACTCCCTCACTGTGCAGAGATGCAATGCATGGGGGGGCAGACACTGCTCTAGGTAATGCAATAACACTCACAGTGAGCTTACAACCACATTTCCCTGCTTTCCTATGTATGTATTCTCTTTCAGCCACCCATGCTGGCATGGCATTTCGTCTTCACCGAATCTCTTATTCTGTTTGTGAAGTGACAGCGTAGCTTACTGTGACACTTAACCACTTGGAGAGAACATCAGTACGACATTATTCTTGCTCCTGCTGCAGATTCCCTATTCCTTTTTCTCCCCATGAGTCCATAAAGATGAAAAAGATGAGGGTGGTTACAATTACCATATTACATAGTGGCCCACGTCATACCTGAGCCATGCAATCTCAGAGGTGAAAACTTTTCAGGTAGCAAAAAAAGTTAAACTGTGTTCAATCAGCTGGACGCCCAGAGTGGCATCGTTTGAGGATTAGCTCTAACAGCTTGAATCTATTGATCAGCAGATGTCAGGTCTTTATTTTACTGGGATTATATCCGAGTGCCAGACAAGATTTAAAACAAATATGTGAGGAAGATCAGGATAATATATAAACCACTCTTGTGTGTGTCTCTTTCACAAACAATGACCCCTGTTCTGTACAGGGAAATCATCTGGGTGCAGATGAAATCCCTTTGACATGGGCCTGTCAGTACAGAATTCTGCTGGCTCGTTCTGCTGGAGTGCAATGAGCTTTGTTACTCGTTTGCGTACTTTAGCTTGCCAGGCACTTTAGGCCCATGTCCAGTGGCTCCAACATGAGTGGGTGGATTGGCACAAAACTTGGCTCAAAACTGGCACAAAGATCTGTGGTTTCCAGACAATGTAACCCAATGACCTCTGTGATCCCCTGACTCTTTCCAAAGCCCAAACATAAGGTGACAATCCAAAGTGTACCATCAAATTTGATAGATATTTATGTTCTTCCTCGGAGGGGTTTTAATTTGTAAGAAATCAGTTAAGGAAAAACTTTTTCCATAAATTCTTCAGTTGTTCATAGGTGATGCAATTTAAGCTGCTTTAGCCTACCTACAGTTGTTTCACATCTATAATCCACTTTGAAACCTGCTACCACCCAAGCTCCTTCCTTTTATGTTTTATTTGACTATTAATGTATTTGTTGTCAGTGATAACTGCTGTTCTGTGCTGAGGTCTTGCCACTGTTATCCCCACCTCCAGATTTCCATGTATGCACATGGAAGGGGAGGAAGTGTGCCCCGCTCTTGGCTTTGTTTAGTGTTAATTAAAATATGATTGCCAGCTAACCTCCAAAACTAAGCTTCTGAAAATGGCAAGCACAGTCGCTGCTAAACATCAGAATGTTTTCATTCTGAGCGTGACATTTAACTCAAGGAACTACTGTACCTCAGTACAGACTCACAGATTTGGCAGCATAGCAGGAAACTTTGTTTTTGTTGGCTGAAAATATGCAGGGAAATATTTACAATCTGGGCTTCTTGTAACTATATATAGACACGCCATTTTTTGTCAATCAGACATTAAAAGAAGTGCAGTTGATTTGAATATGGAATCACTGTTATGATCAGCAGCTTTAGTCAAAAGATCTGTTTTGAGCTAGCATAAAAAAAAGGTTGTGCTAGTACGGTACATGTGGTTGGGCTTCTAGAGTTTCCAAATGACATGATAGCATCCAGAGGTGTTTTCCATACTATTAATTTAATACAGTCTAACTAAATTAGTCATGGGTGAGATGGTTGGGCGCTTTGAAATGATTCTTAAAAAGAATCCTTTAATCTCTGCTCTTGGTTCAGTTTCTCACTGTGCAGACAATTAAAAGAGAATGAAATCATACGTCCATGGGTGACACGCCACCACCTCAAGGCATTAATTTTGGGCTGAGGAAAATCCGTCAGTTAAAATCCATGTTGATCTTTTAAAAAGTGACCCATGGCATTTAAAATTTGGCTCCCAGCTGAACTCTGTCTTACCTCCAGAGAGAGAGAGAGAGAAAGAGAGAGCGTGTAAGAGAGCAAGTTACATAACAAGCGACACCATCTTGCTTCTTTAGAATAAAATCAAATTTACACTGGGGCATAATGCCCCTCACTCCAGGGCACTTGGTCTACATACAAATTCAAATTCTCAAACATCTAGTTGTTACAGAAGGCAAAGAAGGTGGAAGATAGATTAGTCAGATCCTACTTTATCCACTGCCTCTCTTCTGTATCATTACAGTGGTATTGTGTACCTCGGGTTTCTGCATGGATTGCCTGCAGGGCTAGAGAGGGCACTGCCTCTAGAGGCATGAACTTGCACTGTGGTGAGGAAAGCAGAAGAGATATTGATTAAACTTTGTTAGCCAACCATTTTAGGCATGCAGAAGCTCTTGGTTTTCTTTTCAAGCTATTTTTATTGCCTTCCTGTATTTACAGACAAATGTTTATTGCTAAACATACATATGGTTGACTTAATCAAACTGTAACTATTGTCCAAGCACAGTTGTTTTTGCTTGCTAAAATAATTGGTGTTTTGTGCTGAAAGAAATAGTCAAGCAGTCTTAATTATTTTTTTTATTGCAATGCCAAATTCCAATTATTTACTTGCATCCCTGAACATAAAAATAAATTTTAGTAGTTAATTCACAAATTCTCAGATAAGTCCAGTGTGCCACCTTAAATGTGGGAAAATAAACATCGGTTCGGTTACTTTTTAGATTGAAACAAGTTTTTGACCAACATATCTGTGTTCTGTGTCAGGTCTTTTTTCTTATTTATATATCTTTATTTCTATATTCCTATTTCTCATCGACATGAGAGTCAGATGCTGTCCTTCTGCTTCTTTTGTTCTTCACTTAACCAGTTTCCACAACTTCTATATGGAAAACATTGTATTCAATATTTTTGGGCTATTAGCTCTTTGGGAATCACCTTGTTGGTGCAAAAATACTATTTTACTGTGTTTTGTCTTTGGTACCTATTTGTTAGCATTTGTCTTTTATTAGCTAAGCCCGCACTCCTCTTTTCTTTTGACTGTCCATTTTGTCGATTTCTGTCAAAATGTTATAAGTAGACTTGCTAATTGTTGCTGGCCAAGCTTAAAGATCATTGGGGGTCAATGCAAACCCTCAGGCCACCAGGAAAACATCCTTTTGTTCCCAACAGGGTGTCTTGTGATTTTGAATGAGCAATTGGTGTCACAAGCTAAGTTTTTAAGATCATTCCCTGAGAAGTTTCTTTACAAGCACTAGAAAGGTGATACAGGAATGCAAAAGGCAGCATTTCTGACTCTGCCTCTGAAGCTATATATCACACATCTGACACGATACAGACGATGTGTTATTAAGAGTGTTACAATCATAAAATGTCAACTGTCACTGAGATCTGCAGTGGTTTCCAATGACATTTATCAACCATTTCATAGTCAGGTAACTGATCTAGGATCTGCTTGGAATGCCTTAAACCACAGAGATTTATGGATGCAAAGATCGTAAATATGTTCCATAAACAAGTTTCGAAACAAACTGCTCAAATCTCATTGCAACACTCTAAATTGCAGATTTATGGATGAGAAAATGACTTTAAGTCAAACCTCATATTCAGAACAGGGCCTACAAAAGTAACTAGAGAAGATGGAGGATAAGGAATACATTTTACCACGTAGGTGTAGGTAATATGCCAAGGTGTGTAAAGCAAAACCTCTAAATCCATGAATTCAAAATAGTCTGGATTTTTAAAATTGGTTTAATCTATTTTTTACAGCCTCCAGTGCAGGACAATTGTATGACATTGTGCAAGAGAAGAGAACATGTTTGATAAATCACAACTTTCCATATATTTGATATACTAGACCTATATCCAGTCATTGGTATAAACTTACAATAACGTGTAAAAGAACAAAAATCACCAGATATGTAACTCCCATTGTCTGAATCACCTGACAGATTATGGAAATAATCAGAATTTTCATGTGATGACCAGCTGTGTTTCAAAATTCAATGGCAGTCTTTTTAAGTGATTTATTCCAACAGTTCCTGCACACAAAACCCAGAGGCAGCATGGCCATCCACAGTTTCCAAACTTATTTTCTACCTTTTTTGGCACTGAATATTGGTATTGGACATGCTGGGAGAAATGTTTAATATAAACATAAACCCAAGGCAGAGTGGGCCAACTTATTCAAAGTTGTCAGAGAATTCAAACCCAGAATGAATACTGAAAGAAAAACAAACCCTCAACTTCAAACTGCATCCACCTCTAGTGTAATAGTACACCATAGCAGTGTAATACCACCAGTAGAGCTGCCAGTGTGCTCTGCAAACAGAGCAGGAAAAAGGACAATTATGCAATACTCAAGAAAGGCTTTCTGTCTGCTCTGGTTAAGGTTTTAGTGGCACCATCAACTTGAAAAGCTGATCCTTGATCCCAACTGAGAACTTTGACTTTGAGATGCTCTTCACCCACAGCCACAGTCACAACCAGCGTAGAGAGCAAAGCATTCAGGGGTTTTTTTCTGCTGTACCTGCAGTGAAGAAATAAAAGTCCTGATTTTTTTTCTTTAGCTCTAAAGATGGCTTGAATACAAAAAGTATATCAAATTATAAAATATAAAGGCAAACTGATCCAACATACTGATTAGTGCAATAACACCGTGTTCCTAATAAATTAAGAGATCAATGCAATCAATCACTTTCACCAAGAAAATGGATGGATGGATAACTTGAACATATGAGCAACACATTAATAGACAAATATGCACAATTTTAAACATTACTGGCAGTATTTCACCAGAAAATATAAACAAAGCAGCAGAAGCGCTAAAATGATTCCTTTAAAATACACATTTCATATTGAGTCCATTCAGCTTTAGATTAATGTATTTCTTCAGAAATGTGGAAGTTGATGTACAGAAATCAGGAGATAAACAACAAGCCAAAACAAAACCAAAGTTTGGCTTGAGGTGTGAACTTTCAGTTACAACAGAAAGCACAAACTGCTCCTCATTTATTGGAGTAATGTGATTTTTCATGTTCAATGGAACTCTAATAAAATATTCAGGCAAACCATGAAACCCTAATGGCACCTTTTAACATATTTTCCAAAAAGGCACATTTAGGGTGCTTTCTTAAGTAACTTGCCTGCTTAAATTTCAATTTGATGTGGACTGAAAATACGGGGTGGGCCATTTATATGGATACACCGTAATAACATGGGAATGGTTGGTGATATTAAAGTCCTGTTTGTGGCACATTAATATATGTGAGGGGGCAAACTCCTCAAGATGGGTGGTGACCATGGTGGCCATTTAGAAGTCGGCCATCTTGGATACAACTTTTGTTTTTTCAATAGGAAGAGGGCCATGTGACACATCAAACTTATTGGTAATGTCACAAGAAAAACAATGGTGTGCTTGGTTTCAACGTAACTTTATTCTTTCATGAGTTATTTACAAGTTTCTCTTTGTTCACAGCCATTGACATCTCGAAGAGGTTAACAGGTGAGGAGCGGATCGAAATTGTGTTGATATCTGGTGAATGCAGTAACCGGGTCATTGCAGCAGATTTCAATGCAAGACACCCTTCGAGACCACCCATCTCCCATGCTACAGTTAGCAAACTGCTTGCTAAGTTTTGTGAAACTGGTTCAGTGTTGGATTTGCCAAAATGTGGACGCAAGAAAACTGTCACTTGACCTACTGATCTCCAAGGGCCTGAGCATTTCAAAGGTTACAGTGTCTGATGTGGGCCTGTCTGATCATTACTGTGTTTTCTTTGAAAGTAAAATTTTAGCCCACACAAATACGTCAACAGCAGTGATCACAAAACGGTGTATAACTGAACACAGTAGTGAGATCTTTAACCAGGTCTTCCCATTAACACCTGACCTGTCCAGAGGTTCAGTCAATGAGCTCGTCACCAGCTTCAATGCTAAAATGTTAAATGTAATGGACACTATTGCTCCCATCAAGGTGAAGGTTATCTCTGGAAGGAAGAAGTCTCCATGGAGAAACTCCACACTGGTGAAAAATGAAAAAAGAGAGTGTGGGAAAGCTGAGCGCAGATGGAGAAAAACAAACCTCCAGGTTCATTATGACATCTATAAAGAGAAACTTCACAATTATAATTTACAACTGAGGAGTGCAAGGAGGTCCTACTTCTCTGACATCATCACCAAAAACAGTCATAATGCTCGGGTCTTATTTTCTACAGTTGACAGGCTAACAAACCCTCCTGTGTCAGTGGCAGCTGAACTTCATTCGACCATGGCCTGCAATGACTTTGCCAAATTCTTCACAGAAAAAAATCCAAAAGATTAGACAAGCAATTGGTACATCAACAGCAGATCCAGGATATGTACTGTGTCCACCGAAAAACTGCTTAAACACCATCAAACAGTTTCACCCTATTAACAGCAAAGACCTGGAGGACATCTTAGGTCAACTGAACTCCTCCTCTTGCTGTTTAGATGTCCTGCCAACAAGTTTTTTCAAAAAGGTCTCAAAGACGTTGGAGTCAGACCTGTTACAGATCGTCAACTTTTCTTTAACATCAGGTGTGTTTCCAGAATCACTAAAAACTGCTGTAATTAAACCTATACTGAAAAAGGACAATCTTGACAAGACACAAATGAATAACTACAGGCCAATCTCAAATCTCCCATTTTTAAGTAAGATCATTGAAAAAGCAGTTTCTCAACAGCTCAATTACTTCTAACACAGAATAACTGCTATGATGCCTTCCAGTCAGGTTTTAGACAGAACCACAGCACTGAAACCGCTCTGACCAAAGTGTTTAATGACATATGTCTGAACACAGACAGTGGAAATATGTCAGTCTTAGTTTTACTGCATCTCAGTGCAGCATTTGATACAGTTGACCACAACATATTACTCAAACGACTGGAGAACTGGGC